>JASAND010000715.1:0-58560 GCA_030248195.1 Trissonchulus latispiculum | reverse complement strand
ACAACATTTACCATGGTATGCATCTTTATCTCTGTCAATTTTTGTTGAAATCTGACGTCGCCACTGGGATTTTGTGCTTGAGATACCAAAAGAGAAAAAAAATCATCAAAAACGAATAAGTAATTATCGAGATAACACACTCTGTGTGCATTTTCAGTGGCTCAGTGAAAAAAGTTTGAGGCGCCGTTGAAAACCTTTTAGATTTGGTGGCGCAGCAGAAACCAGTTAATTTCGTAGAAAATGGAGAAATAAGAACATGAATCTAGGTGAAGCAGATTCATAGTGGCCTAGAATTGTTGGAAGCAGCCAAGTATTTAAAGGAGACTTCGGACTTTTTTCCCAACCATTCAAAACTTAATTCCGTCGAAGTCTTCGCTCAATTTCGGAAGATATATCGAAGCCATCGCTGCTATAAATGTAAGTTTAACAGTCGCAGACAAAACCTGCCTTGCGATGCAGAGTCTGAAACTGAACTGTTAAATTAGTTTCGATTTAAAGTAATATTGAGTCTTGACTTAGCTCAGTTTTAAAGACTGTCTTGTTTCGAAATCCTCAGTCACGTGACATTTTTATCCAATCAGATTTCATCTCGAAAACTGCAAATACTTATAAAGCGAAATTAGTTTTGGAATGTTGTCATTTGTTGGTCCATTGCATACGTGGTAAGTGGTTGTACACAGTTGCTCAAGATAAAACTAATCGCTAATTCTCAGATTGCTGAAATTTCCACAAAAAAATTCAAATAAGTTGGTTCACGACATTTTAACTGAAATGGACATTTTGCACTAAACCAAGGTTGCGAAATTGACATAAACGAGATGTATGTCTTGCTTGCTAAATGGTCAGTTTTATGTTCAAATATTAAAAACCAGTACATTTGTGCATGGTATTTTCTTATAGAAAATGGAATTTTCCTGTGATATTTGTGATATGGTGTTCAAATCAAACCGAAATCTAAAGCGACATATTGTCACTGTTCATAGGTAGGATCGGCTTGAATTGTGGGCAGTGTGATAGACTGGTATCTCGACTGGATGCATTGAAGCGCCATGCAAGAATTCATCACAGCGAAATATCTGCAGATGATGTCCAACCTCTGGCGAAGAAGTTGGCTCTATCTAATGACTCAAGCGGAAGACAGCCAGTTCATAATGAGGGATTAGGTCAAAAAATCGCGCAGAAGTGATCACAAAAGCGGACGCGAGATACCTCAGTAGAAACGGTGAATCAAAACGATGGTTTCCGCTGAAACAATCATTTAATGGTTGGATTTGCGTGAGCATCAAATCAAACCAAGATACTTTGTCGCTGATCCTCATATCTTCTTCAATGATTTGACACTCAGTTAGCAGAACTGCTTGAGCAGGGTTGCGCAGCTCTGACGGGCATTAGAGTATGGCTTTGCTTACGAAGTCGGTGATACAGGATCACTAAACCAGAAGAAAGTATCAGTCACACTTTTGCTGCAAAGCTAAGGATATTCAGTTAATGCTCTTTATCAGGAGATGGCTGTAGCAGAGCAGGAAATCCATAGAAACTTGGAAACGTTTATTCAGCTGGGATCAGACTGGGCGGTGGATGAAGAGCTGCACCTGGACGTGCATATGACAGCTCATGAAGCCACTTCGGGGCTCTTCTTATCACAAATTGCCTGCTTGGATTGAAGCGAAGCGGGCTGTGGTCAATGTTCAGAACGAAGATAACAAGTGCTTTCTTTGGGCTGTGTTGTCAGCTATCTATCCTGTAAAACGTAAAAACTGAATCAACTGTGTTAGTAAATATGTATCATATGAGCATGAACTAAATGTGACAGGATTTGAGATGCCCATGAACATCTTGAAATGATTCCAAACTTTGAACAGCTCCAATAATCTTTCCATAAACGTTTTCGGCTTGGAGAAAACGAACATTTTGCCTTTACACATTTCCAAGCGAAGCAGTGAGAAACATATTGATTTTGCTATTATACAAAGGTCACTACTCTTGGATCAAGCATCTCGACCGTTTGTTGAGCGATCAGAGGAAACATGATGGAAAAAAATACTATTGCCGTCGATGTCTGCTGCCTCAGTACAGTGAACAGAAACTGAAGGATCATCAAGACCGATGTTTGAAAAATAATCCAGCAAAGATTGTTATGCCTGAGGATGGCGAGCTCACGTTCAAAAATTACCACAAGTCATTGAGAGCGCCTCTTGTCGTTTACGCGGATTTTGAATGCCTTACAGAGAAAGTGGATACATGCCAACCTGATCGTGCAAAATCGTCAAAAACAGCATACCAACTCCATACACCTTGTGGATTTGGACTCATCAAGGTGATTCAATGCTGTGGAGCTGACACTAAAGCCTATGGATGACATATCGTTTACCGTGGAAAGGATTGTGTTCAGAAATTTTTGGATGAGTTAATTGAAATTGCGGAGAATCACAGTGCTGATCTTAATAAGCCAATCCCTGTCACTCTTACAGAAAGTGAAGAAAATTCATTCAACACTGCAGTGAACTGTCACATTTGTGAAAAGCCACTTCATATGGATAGGGTAAGGGATCATTGTCATCTTTGTGGACAATACAGAGGTCCTGCTCATAACAAATGCAACCAGTTATATCGCTTAACTAGAGACGTCACTGTGATCTTTCATAACCTTCGGCGATATGATAGCCATATCATAATGCAACAGATTGGTGCTATATCTAAATCAAGAAATCTTAATCTCAGTGCAGTTGCCAAAGGTATGGAAGACTATCTGTCGTTTTCTCTGAGGAAAACAGTTCGATTAGAGGTCGAACGTGGAGACGAGTCTGAAGAAGAGACGATCACATGTGATTATGGCAGAGAACGTACTCAATGGAGGATCAGGTTTATTGACAGTTATCAATTTCTGACATCTTCTCTGGATGCACTGGTAATGAACCTGCAGTCAAATCAATTATCTATGACATCTTCTGTTTTTCCTGATGAATCGCGTCGAGGACTACTAGTTCGCAAAGGTGTTTATCCTTATGATTATATGGATTCCTGGAAGCGATTTGATGACGATAAACTTCCTCCTAAATCAGCGTTCTACAACCAATTGATGAATCAGAACATTTCAGACAGGGATTATGATCATGCAGCCAATGTTTGGAAGAGCTTCAATGTCCGAACTCTTGGTGAATATCATGACTTATACCTTTTGTCTGATATTTTATTACTGGGTGATGTTTTTGAGAATTTCAGAGGCTTTTGTCTTCATCATTATGGCTTGGATCCTATCCATTACATTACATTGCCAAGTTTTGGATGGGATGCTTGCCTTAAGTTGAGTGGAGTGAGCCTGGAACTTCTCAAGGATGTCAACCAGTACATGTTTTTTGAGCAGGGTATTCGCGGCGGTGTAGCGATGATTTCTCATCGTTATGCCAAGGCAAATAACCCTTATTTAGGTGTATATAATAGCTCTTTACCTAAGTCATATATCTTATATCTTGATGCTAATAATCTGTACGGATGGGCTATGAGTCAAAAAACTGCCGTGCTCAAATTTCCGCTGGCTTTCTCAAACCGAAATTGACAAAATTGATTGGGAGAGGTGTAAATGAGGAGGGAGAGGAGGGATATGTTTTGGAAGTTGACTTGGGGTACCCAAACGAACTTCATAATCTGCATAATGCCTATCCTTTGGCTCCTGAAAAGTTGTGTATATCTAATGATATGTTGTCACCTTATTGTAAATCAATGCAAACACATCTTGGTATTAAAATTGGTATGGTGCACAAGCTGGTGCCTAATCTTTCAAATAAACAAAAATATATTATTCACTTTCGGAACCTAAAATTATATTTATCACTGGGCCTAAAATTACAGTATGTGCACCGTGTCTTGGCGTTTCGTCAGTCTGCCTGGATGCACAAATATATCAGTTTCAATACTGAGATGCGTAAAGCTGCTAATACTGATTTTGAGAAAAACTTGTTTAAATTGTTAAATAACTCTGTTTTCGGTAAAACTATGGAAAGTGTTCGTCGTTATGTAAATGTGGAGTTAGTGCATGAGCAATCTCGGTTTCGCAAACTAGTTGCTAATCCTCGTTTTGAGCGGGCAACTGCTTTTAATGAGGATTTGGTTGCTGTTTGCATGAGCCGGGCGACTGTTGAGCTCAATAAGCCTATATATGTGGGCTTTAGTGTGCTTGATCTGTCTAAATTGCTCATGTACAATTTTCACTATAATAATGTTATTGCTAAATATGGTTTTGCTGTAAAATTGCTTTTTACTGACACTGATAGCCTTTGCTATTTAATTGAATGTGATGATGTATACAATGACATGTCAACTAATAGTGACTTGTTTGATTTTAGTGACTATCCAAGAGATCATCCTTTGTATTCCTCAAAAAACAAAAAACAAATTGGTAAGATGAAGGATGAGACCTCGGGTAGTCCTATCAGTGAATTTTGCGGCCTACGTGCTAAGATGTATAGTTTTGTATGTAATGGTGTGGACACTAAACGTGCTAAAGGTGTTACCAAATGTGTTGTTAAGAATACTCTATGTCATGAGAATTTTGTCGATTGTTTGATCAGAAGGACTCATCGTCGAGATATAATGAATTTGATTGAAAGCGATAAGCATCAAATTTACTCTACCAAAACTAATAAAATAAGCTTATCAGCTTTTGATGATAAACGTTATATTCTCGATGATGGAATATCATCGTATGCTTACGGACATCATGCTATTGTATAATATGTATATATATATTGTTGTATGTGTATGTATCGTAATTACTTCAATAAATAAATCTACCTGATGTCGCTTTGTGTCGTAAGTAGTTAGCTTAACCATAATAGGAATCTAAAACAGTGAGTGTAGTGTGATAAAATGACAGCAGACTGTATACAAACCGTCAGAATATAACAAATTCAAAGTTTCTCTCCCTTAAACTTATTGATGCCACAGCAATTTACGCGCATTTCGAAATTTTGATAATAAATTTAAGACATACAATTTGTTATTTGTTAACTTAATGCAGCTAAAGTTTCCCATTAATACAAGCAAACTATATTATATATTTTCAGCTGATACAGAAAACCAAAACAGGTTGTAATCAGGCAAAAAATTAAGTGATAGTACATGTTTAATGAATAGTGTGAGCATTTTGTTAGATGCTATAATGCGCCCACATATGCCCACTGTGGGCACAGGCTGAACTGTCATTTTCCTTACTACTAACGCTATTTGTAGGGCACTATGACGCTGCAGAGGCTCATCGCGGACCCCACGGTGGGGGACCACCCGGAGCGCCGCACTGCGATGGATGCGGAAGACCGATCATGTATGAGCCGATTAATAAACGATTATTGATATGAGTAATCAGTTATGTAAAATGAATTCTAAAATCGTGCCATAAAGTTTATTCAGTCCTGTTTGCATTTTGAGAAATTACGTTTTAACTTATTCAATACAGAACGAGTAAAACCGGGAAATTAAGCTGGAAATATATATGAAAACGTGGGTTTTACTGGTTTAACTTTTAGTATTAAAATGTTCTAGGAAAAAGTTTTCATTTCAGGGGTGTATTTTGCAAAGCTGGTGACAAGCAATTTCACGCCGACTGTTACAAGTGCGCCACCTGTGGAACTTCTCTCAAAAATATCGGTACACTATAAAGGATTATTATTTATTTTTATTCTCATTTCGTTCGATTCTTTAATTCCCGTTAGTTTAACCCAACTGCTTTCATACTAGCATCTCTTGGCCAAAAATATTAACCACTTTGCGTACTATTAAAACTGTACAGCATTATTTTAGGTTATACGTTAATCGAAGGAAAGATCTATTGCGACATCCATGCCAAGCAGAAGCAGACAATTCGCTTCGGTGGAAGCCAACCAGTAGATCCAAGTGTTTTCGCGTAAGATTTATCTTGCTTCTTTAGAACTGGAAATAACTGTACCCTACCCCTTCAAATGAGAGATCTCACCCAAACCGATATTGCAAGTCCTCTGGCTTGCTTTTAGCGTCCACAGTTTATCAGAATGTAGTTTTAAACAAAAGCACCTGTCAATGTTTTGAAAAAATCGCACGGAGTTTCATGAGTCAGTTTAATATACAATTGGTGTTTAGCACAAAATCTAGTATACATAACAGAAATCTATTGTGGAAACGTTTATTTCTGTTGCAGACCTGCCGCTGTGCCATTTCAGCAGAAACGACAAACCGGGGAACCAGTGAAGGCCTCGTATGTGTATCACTTTTTGATGATTTTGATTTTTGATTTTTGATTTTTGATGATTAATAGGCAATACGTAACTCTATAACAGAAAAGAGTACGTAATAGATAACTGCATGATAAGCGTCACACTCTCTGTTATCAACTTGCCAGGAATGATCATAAGCATTAAATGGCTTCTGCTAAATTACTACTACTACTACTGTTAAATTAGTACTACTACTGCTACTACTACCACTTGTACGACCGAGCATGGCTATAGTGATTTATTTCTTAGTGATTTCAGATATCAGCCAGAAATCTTGAAGCCAGCCAGCCATCGCGTTCACACTCAAGTCGTTAGCCCCCTGGATGCCTCTTCTCGAGGAATACCCAGGGCTTTTAACTTAGGTATAAATATGGTACACTGTTGTACACTTTCAAAGTTGATTGAATAATGGCTAAATGACTTTTTGATAGTCTTCTGTAGAGTGAGTTGAACTGAACACTTCAGCTTAGCTCAAGAAGGAATCGTTACACAGAATAGATTAGATTAAACTTTTCTAACCTGGAAAAGGATATGGTTTAACTCTCTCGCTATACAGAGTGACCCGGAAAGGACAAAAATCCTTATTTTTTAATATTTTTCATTTCTTTTTTAGGAAGCGGAAGTCCACAGCCGGGCGGTTACGACTACAGTTCGTCCTACCACCACTACAGCAGTCAGAAGACGACTACGACCTCCAGCACGGGGGGAGGCGTGGGCCAGCCGGCGCCGCACTATGAGCCGGTGGCCGCGCCGCCCCCGAGTGGACCACCGCAACCCAGTGCGCCCACGTTTGCTCCACCGCCGACCACGCATGTACCTCCACCATCTGCCGCCGCAGCGCCACAGAGCCGCAGTACGTTACACTGACAAAAAAAATAAATCTAACAAATTCGTTCACTTGTGCAGATTTTGAAAATTATTCCTGATAGTTTCTGATTTGCGGCTTGCGCCATTCTAACAGGGCATTTATTCTCCATATCCGGTACTCTGACTTTTGTGGGTAATAGCTTATACACTGAAACTACGACAAGTGGAAAAGCAGCTTGTATTTAAAAAACCGGCTTTGTCAGAATTGCAAAATTGGTTGTACTACAAAAGTTTATTTTTATGGTCATTTATTATTTCTTATTTGCTTAAAGAAAGCTTTTGCTTTTATCTAAACTAAAAAACTGTGCTTTTACTACTGTATTTTGCTTTTACTATTTTTGTTATCATTATCGCTAAACCGGTGCTTGCATTTAAGTTTTGTCCTCGTTTACATGTTGCTGTCTGTTAACATTGTGCTTTGTTTCCTCTAGATACCTGCATTGTTGCACCGAGTAGGAGCACCTGTTGGCCCCCAATCATAGAACCTGACGTTTCCTACAAAACCTGGCACGCCCCGCCTGAAACTAGCGATCTCTATAACTGTAGTGCTAACCTTCTGCAGCATTATCCTAGAAAGCCAGATTTGACAAAAATTTCGCTTAATCCGTCTCAAATGGTTCCTCATTCGATGAACTTCGAGGAAAACAAAAGCGAGCCGCTTTGCTTGGAATCCTTGATTTCGGAAAATGAAAAGACAATATTGGAGAAAAATGAGGAAACATTGTCTCCTAAATTTCCCGAATTTCATCAAAACCCGGGCCCGGTAAAGAGTGATATGAAATTTGGTCTGCCCGTTTCGGCTCCAGAAGGTTTGCGGTTATTTTGAAACAAAAAGTAGCATGATTTTGATTAAAAAATTGAATAGAAAAAACATAATTTGAAAATTTAGTGGTTAAGCTCACCTAACTTGAAACAGAATTTAGTAACGTAACGTCAATTACAGGAAAGGAAAAATTTTGTTGTTACTTTTAGTTTTTTATTCTTTATTTTTATTTTATTACAAGTCATATTTTGTATGCGAAACAACAAATAGCATAGATTTTTCGAATTTTCCAATTTTCGCATTTTACAGATCCCACAATTCGATTCACTCCCGACCTGATCAGTCCGCTATCGAAAATCGAAGAGCCCTCAGAAATTGCGTCCGAAATCGACCGGAAAGACAGCGGCTGCGTCAGCACCACCAGTAGCGAAAAAGGTCTCCTGATTGCGACAGAAAAAATGGAAACGAAATCGAAAATGACGGAATTTCGACCCAGCGATTTCGGAAGACGAAGTTTTCGACAACCCGCCAAATCCACGGTGGGTTGGCGACCCTTCTCACCGCAGCCGGAAAAACCGGAGCCCGGCCCGGAAAGAGTGATCTGGTCGCCACCTCCACCGCGAATCGGAAACGAAGAAAAACGAAACGAGGATGTCAGCTTCCTGAGACTTCGATCGTTGGAATTGCTGGAAAAGGCCGTGAACGAATGCACCATCGGAAAACCGTGGCAACAGCCTCGGCGAAGTCGAAGCGGTTCCGGCGATAGGCGGGGGTTGGATCCTCCGCTCGGTCAACGAACCTATGACCGAATTCCGACTCAGTTCCGAGAAAAACAGGTGAACTTCTATCATCGAGAGGAAACGCGAATTACGTCGAAGCGACGAACGGAAGGATTCGTGAATCGAGAACGACTGCTGACGGAATTGGCGGAGGCGCAGGAGCTGCTGAAGTCCACGGTTCGATTGCTGACCAAAGAGTTGGAAGCTGCCGAAGGTGACTGCCTGCGGCGCGAAGTCTGAAACGGGAAGAATGATCGGTTGTTGGCGTCCCTTTGCCTGTTGTGAAGCTGACATTTCCGCATTTCCTAGGTGATGGTTTCGTGATGCGATTGATTAGAATCCGTGAATTCCCGAGAAATCTTATTTTTAGCATTCAGCTGCATGACTTTATTTGGTTTTTGTATGGTAGTATGGACTGTAACTATCTGTGTGTCTCGCATCGCAAGCATGCATTGTTTTCTTACGACTAACTGGAAATGTGGATTATCATGGGGGAGTTCAGAGAGCTCCCATAATATGAGTGATAGCTTAACTAATACATCTAATAATTTTTCACTGCTGCATTGGTGTTTGATTTAAAAGGACTAGCTTGATGCTTGAACTAGTCTTCATCTCAGCAGAACGACAAGCTAAAACCAAGAGTACATAATATAAGAGTATGACAAGCGTCACACTCTATGCAGTGAAGGCCAAAACTATGCTATGCGCGCTATCGGCTGACCCCCCCCACAAATTGACCCCCTCTCACACCGCCCCTATATGGGTACGTGGTCCAAACGGGGGTCGCTCACTGATTTGCATAATTACACACTGAAATTCTAGCGGCCCAATTTAGGGAGGGGGTTTAAGCGTGTATGTTTAACACTTGCATGTAAAAAACATGCTAAGCGAGTGAGTGACCCCCGTTTGGGACTATGTACCCATATAGGGGCGGTGTGAGAGGGGGTCAACTCGTGGAGGAGGGGTCAGCCGATAGCGCGCATAGCATAGTTTTCACTGCATTGAGTGTTAGGCTTGTCATACTCTTATCATTATGTACTCTTGCTAAAACTGACCGTCCCCTATAGCTTCCTGTGTCCATAAAGCGTGTACAGCATGGACGGTGAAATTTTAAAAGGATACCAAGTTTTGCATGTTTTGCTGATTGTTTTGCATGTCTTTATATGCGTTTGCTTAATTGATAACAGTAGTTTTAGAACCAACCATATTTATGGATACGTTTACCTACCTAAAGTCTGACTAAAAAATGTAGAAAGCGAAATTGTTTTCTCTATATTTCAAAACGCTTCAAGATAGCTATCACAAAGTATATATTTTCTGAACCGGACTGATGAGATCTTTCTTTTCGTGGAAAAATTTTTTTGAAATTTTCCGTACGATTTCAAAGGGCGCCGCTTATATATGTACAGCAGGATACATGGTACTACCGCGATGTTTTCAGGAAATTCTCCCCTTGAATGAAAGTTCTAAACACCAAATTTCAACCCTTTTGGCTAAAAATTGCGTGGGTTATTCTATTTTTTAGATTTTCAAGATCCTTTGATTTTTGCCGCTTTTTCGACTTTGACTATTTATTACTCTCGACTCGCTCAACGGAAAAAATTTTCGATTAGCTTTACAGAACCGCCTAGGCGTCCGCTTTCACCTGATATATGTGAGATTTCAATATTTGAAAGTCGATTTTTCGAAAAATACCACTTTTTGACCCAAAATTTCGACATAGCGAGTCTAGCAAAAGTGAGTAAAAATAAGATAATGATAAAGTTCAATCTAAGCTGAATCCAACGATATGAAGTTTTCGTGGCTGCGACTTACATTGCGTCCATTATATGTAATCTTATTTATCTATTTTTATCTGGCATTTTACTTAAGTGTAAAAGTAAAATATAAAGTAAACTGTAAGAGTAAATAGCTCCAACACAACATTAAAACTATTTAGTCAATGTTTTGCAAGTATGCTTTCTGAGTAAACAAGTAATGACTTATGTAATTGGCTGCGCAGCAGGCCTACAATTACTGAAAGTGTTCGTCCAGCTGAAACTTAAATCTTTTGCACAAAATATTGCTTGTTAAACAATATCCCTTATTTCAGATGTTGCCGCCTTGATTTGCCTGAACCAGTGTAAACTAGCAAAAACCAGCTGAAAGGGGGAAATTGTTTAAAAATTCATTGCAGACGCAAGATAAGTCGTATAAAAGCTTTATATCGTTGGATTCAGCTTAGATTGAACTTTATCATTATGTTATTTTTGCTCACTTTTGCTAGACTAGCTATGTTGACATATTGGGTCAAAAAGTGGTATTTTTCGAAAAAATCGACTTTCAAATTTTGAAATCTCACACATATCAGGTGAAAGCGGACACCTAGGCGGTCCTGAAAATCTAATCAAAAAATTTTTCCGTTGAACGAGTCGCGAGTAATAACCAGTCAAAGTCGAAAAAGCGGCAAAGATCAAAGGATTTTGAAAATCTAAAAAATGGAATAACTCACGCAATTTTCAGCCAAAAAAAGTTGAAATTTGATGTGTAGCAGTGTTGGCATCATGGGACCCCATGGGATGGGATGGGATGGGATTGAAAACTCATCCCACGTGGGATCAGTGGGATTGTGTGGGATCATTTTGCCTTACAATACCTTCAAACACCGTTTCCAAATTTTGAAAAAGTGCAATATATTGGTAAATTTGACATAAAAATGTCTGTTCAATTTCATGACTGGTGTTTTGATGACTACCAGCAAAGCAAAGCATGGAGCTCTTTAAGGTGCTGGTATCGCTTTATGTAAATGTAACCTTGCAGGCTCCAATTTTTTATGATGAAAGTTAATGAAACTTTCCAAATATAGTGCTTTTTTAACCTTCTGGGACCAGTCCCGCATTTTTAGGTGGAAAGATAAAAAATCTTTGGTTTTTACCACTATTCTCTCAGTTCGTTATGGATACTCCTGATTGTTTGATATAAATGGAAAAGGTCACGAAAAAGAACTTTTTTGAGCTAGCAGGTAAGGGGGGTCAATCATGAAAGATTTTTAGATCATGGATTTTGTTCATTTTCACACATAAACTACCACATATGTCGTACATATCAAGTACAAATTTTGAGTTGTTTCGTTCAGTTCTCCGCAAGTTCGAGCACTCAGTTGTGTACAATTTACGAGTACGAGAGTTCTGCAGCAGCCAATTGAAGCAAATTTTCGCTAGTCAACTCAAGTTTTTATAAATAAATGTGAATAAATATGTTGAAATGCAAACATAATCAATTTTGCAATGTAGCTTGGTCGTAAAATGCTTGTCTGTAAAAATCAGCAATTTTCACAAGTTTACAAAAACCTTAATTTCTGTGCCAAAATCTATACACTGGCAAAGGATTCCAAGCAACATTGGGTATCGTTTGAAACATTTGTACATGTACTGTGCCACTGTGGAATTATTAATTAAAATTTTTTGAATAATTCCTAATTCAAATAATGATTCAAATAATAATTCAAATAATAGCCTAATTCAAAATTCCAATTCCACAGTGGCACAGTATCTGTTTAGAGTTTTAAAACTATACAAATGTTCCCGGATTCTTGCAACACTTTCGAGATTTTTTGGCGCAGAATTATATTACAATAATATTACATATAAATTACACTTTTTTGATTTCCTATTTCGACACAGCAGACCTCAGCTTTGAGGTGAATTTTCTCCTTAGTGCCACACCCAGTTGCTTTCGCGATGAGGGGTAGTGCCACACCAAATTTTGCACTGGGTCCACGGTATGGCACTGAATAAATGCATATCGCAATTAGCCGAGGCGTAGGTTAGGCTAAGCTGAATTTTCTCAATTTATATTAAATTTTGTAAACTTATAAATTTAAACTTGAATTTTATAAACTCGTTAAAATATCCCACTTAGACAAAAAATTTAGACAATGAGGTAAATTAGAGGTGGTCGAAACAATTACCCCAAAGTGGGCCCCCTTAAATTAGTATAAGCCAAAAATGATTTTGGAGGTCAAAAATGGCCGTTCTTGAAGAAATAAGTTTTGCCAAAATTATTGCCAAATGGTACGGAGAATTTTGATACTCAATCGATTTAGTCCTATTGATTTACTTTCTACTAAATTTATACAATCTAATGCCTATTAGATGGAGTTCGTTGCTTTAAGCTAGAGATTTGGCCGAAACACCCATTTGGCAAACTGCGATTATTTTGTTTTAAACATCAATTTCTAAGAACTACCCCATGGATTTGCGTAAGCTTTGGCAGGATGAAGATTCGCAGTATTGCGGAAGGACTATTTTTGACTTGAACTTCACCAGCTGCGAGAATACTCAATGCGAAGTTTCTGGAGTATTAATACCTAGTGAGCCAAATCCATAAAATTTCCCTGGGCCCAAGTGTCCTTCATATCATGGCACAAAATCAAATTTTGCCCGACTCTGTAGTTTTGAGAAATCTATACTCAATGTTTGATGGTCTATATTTAGTTAGTATGTCAAAAAAGTTTGCTGTTTTTTGCAAATTTTGCTTTTTTCGTATTTACTGATTATAAGCTTTAAAATGATGTGTCAAATTCTTCCAACTTCCAACTTCCAGACAGAATTGCGAAAGTTTTGCTTTTCAAAATTCCCCTCACAAAAGGAAGCCACCACCTTAAAACCTTGTCCCAATATTCAAATTTCAATGCTACAGCGATGGTAAGGTCAAATACTGCAAGTGGGATTATATGGGATTAGAAAAAGCCAGTTTGGACAAATGGGATGGGATGGGACGGCGAATTTGAAAATCTGGTGGGATGGGATGGGATGGGATCAGAGAATTCGTCCCATTTGCCAACTCTGGTGTGTAGAACTTTCATTTCTTTCATTTCCGGAAGACATCGCGGCAGTATCATGTACCAATCCTTCTGTACATATATAAGGGGCGCCCTTTAAAATCGCACGGGAAATTTCAAAAAAATTTTTTCACGAAAAGAAAGATCTCATCAGTCCGGTTCAGAAAATATATAGTTTATGGTACCTAGCCATCTTGAAGCGTTTTTGAGATATAAAGAAAACAATTTCGCCTTCTACATTTTTTGGTCAGACTTTATTTAGTGTAACTGTTCCGTTTCTGTTGCGTTGACTGATTTCATTGACATGCTTTTTTTGTTTCTGCAAAACGTGAGGTGAAAGTTTAACTGTTTCTGCATTGGATTTTTAGGTCCAGCTGCCGCGAGCAACATCAGTGCCTCACTTGGCGGTCGTCAGTTCAATCGAGCCGCCTCGGGGCCGCGACGCGGGAAGGGAATTCTGAAGCAGCTGGCAGACATCCCAAGGGTCCCCTTCTGTGAACAGTGCTCCAGAGAAATTAGGTACTACCTAAGCTTTCATAGAAAGTTTGCAATTGGTATTTAGAGTAACGTTTATTCCAATTAATATTGGAATTATATAGTTTAGCAATGTAAACTAATAGTTGTAGCAGTTGTTCGCCAAATGTCTGCCTGTAAAGAAATGTCGTAGACACTATTGCTACTTATTTATTTATTTATGTATTTATTTATTTATTTATTTATTTATTTATTTATTTATTTATTTATTTATTTCTTTGTCCGTTTATTTATTTTTGTCTTTATACATTTTTGTTTACCTATATATTTATTCATATATTAATTTATTTATTTATCAGTTTTTCTTTTTGTATTTTAGAGGACCGTTTGTGCTGGCGCTGAACAAGACGTGGTGTCCGGACCACTTCAATTGCAACCATCCGCAGTGCGGTCGGAAGCTGTTGGACATCGGATTTGTGGAGGAGTCGGACGGACGGATCTATTGCGAATTCTGTTTCGAAAAATACTTCGCTCCACGCTGCGCCAAATGTTCTAGGGCTGTCACTGGGGTATGTCGTTGAGATACTAAATAAAGACTTATTAAGCAGAACAGTCAGACAATTCACAAGAAGCTCAGACAACCGACTGGGTGTAACTAAAAGCCAGTTTTAAGCTAAGTTTTAAGTTAGTTAGCCTTGGAGAACAATATTTCATTATGCTATAAAATTTTAAAGACGCGATCCCATGTTGCTAAACCTTAACCTAATCCTAATTAGGCGTGAATGCTTTAGTCCATCCAGTGAAACCTTAATTTGTAGCTCCTTTGTCATAAATTTCAGTTTACTAACCAATTTGATTCCTGTAATACTTCAGGACTGCTTGAACGCCATGGAAAGACAGTGGCATCCAGAGTGCTTTGTGTGCGCGACTTGCCGAAAGCCATTTGGAAATGAACCATTTTATGTGGAAGGCGGACAACCCTACTGCGACGCCGGTGCGTTGATACCCCTTCCATTTTATGGCAAAAATTAGCTAAAAACAAAACATCGTGGAAGTCCGATGTGCTATCATCGTTTGTCGTTGCTAGCCTCTCTATCACTATACGTCTATACTAAGATTTTTGCTTTAATTTAGGCATATGACTATGAGACTATATATGAGTATACACTGTCATACTCTTTTCTTTTTGTATGGATCGTATTAATACCGTTTGGAAATATTTGTTGACTCAATCTCAAATCAAAAAGTGTCACTACAGTTTGGGAACGAACTTAAGCTTGGTTCGATTGTGCCTGTTGGTGGCTCAATCGGCAGAGCGTTGGCCTAGATAAGCCAAAGGTTGTGGCTTCGATCCCCACCTCAGGCCCGAATTTTCCGAGTCGGAGGTGCTGTAGGGCACAATCTTAGTTTCGTTTGTTCTTTCATTTATCTGGTTCTGTTGTCCTGGTTTAGACTGGAACATCCAGTTCACGGCGAAGTGCGTCAGCTGCGAGTTTCCGATCGAGGCTGGAGATCGCTGGGTGGAAGCCATCGGGAACGCCTATCACTCAAATTGCTTCACATGCACGGTAAAGACACACAATTGCTGATAAAACAACATTTCAGGGGAAAAGGTCTAGTGTGTACAGCGTGCCACGATATCCTTGCTATCAGTAATATACAATAGTCAACTTTTTATCGTATCTATTAAATCGACTTGATGCGGTGGCTCTTTTTCCTAAATGCTATGTATGTATAAACTATCCGAAATAATACCTATAGTATTATTCTATTTTAGGTTTGTCACACACCATTGGAAGGTCAGAGCTTTTATGCCAAAGGAGGAAGGCCCTACTGTAGAACCCATGCTTAGGCTAAAGCCAAAGATGTCCCAAGAAAAACGGACTCGACTTAATTCGGAAGGGAATTGCATTTAAATTGTCTTATTATTTATATACTGTTGTTTTACTGATTTATAGGTTTACCATTGTATTAGACCGTAACCAGTTTGTAGCTCTGTGTACCCACTTTAAGGTCTTTAAGGTTTTGGATTGTACGAATTAACATTGTTACAAACCGAGTTCGATAACTGTAGTGTTCGTCTGTGTTGCTCATTTACCTTTGTAGCTCTGTTTGCAAGTTTAGTTTTCTGTGGCTTCTTGTTTGACTGATATGCCAAATAAATATTTGAACATCAGAGTTGTCAGAATACTTACTGCCAATTCATTAGATGAAGTCAAGGCAGCACACTCAGACCTATACATTTTCCGATTTCTCGCGCTCCAGCCGTGCAATGAACGAGCACTCGCTCTGCCAACGAGCAATCTGCATGCAAGAAATCGTTAAGTACGAATTAATTAAATTAAATCGATCGTGAATTACCTACCGTGAACACTAGGCCGGTTGGAGAATCAATGACCAGACACGCATTTGAAAGCATGTCTATATTTTGTTCAAAAGTGGATCCTAAACAGACATGTGCAGGAGGGAAATTCGGGAAGGCGAATCGGCGAAAATCAGATTTTTCCGGTTTTTTGTCCAAAAACCCCGAAAAATCCGAAAACCCGGATTCTGGGGGTGTGAGGGACCCCACTGGAGGGGGTAAAACGTTCCTAAGTTCGAAAATAGCCCTAAGTTAACGTACCGAGGACACACCTAGCATAATTAACACAACGTATATAATGTAAGAGTTTCTTACTCCTATGTAAGGGACCCTTGTAATTTGTACACATAATGGTAGCTACTGCACCACCGTATACCTTAATGTTAACACTTTTAATGGCAACCACTTCTCTATTTACACAAGAAATAATTTAACTAACTAAGTTAAGTAGTTAAATACCATGTGTCAAACTTAAACTTCGATCCTTGCTATTGGGAACCAAGTCGGGAAAACTTTAACAATATTAAGTCCATCTTTATCGGAGCATTCGGCCATAGTTGGAGTTAAATAAATCCAAGAATTCGTTGGCAACTTTTTCTTCTGTTGTCGGCTCCTCTCTGGTGGCGCTCAGAAGTCGCAGCGGCATGGTAGTGACTCTTTCGTAGGGTAAATAGTTATCATAGATACCAGTCTCGTGCTGTGCAATACAGTCTGTTAATCCAGGAAATATAAGGCATAAATAAATTGCTTCCATAACCTAAACTCATCTAATCAAATATTTATTAAATATCATAAGAAGAAATTTAATACGTTTGAAATTTAGTTTAATGTGGTCAATGTGGTTGTTTTAGTAGCCGATTTTAGTTTCAGTTTCAGTTTCAGTTTCAGTCGGTGGTTCGAAATAATTTCTGTTTCTGTTTAAGTTTCAGTCGGCAACGTAAAATAATTTCAGTTTCAGTTTTAGTTTCAGTCGGAGTTTCAGTTTCAGTTTCAGTTCGCTTTAAAAACAACGGTTTCCAGCTCTCTGAGTTAATATAAAGTACAATTTAATGTTTATTCAGCCTCTCTTACAGCAATGTTAACAGAATCGAAGCTCAAAACCTTAAAAATTTCAAGATTTAGGGAAAGACTGAAACTAGTTTCAGTCTTTTACCCAATTTAGTTTCAGTTTCAGTTTCAGTCGGCTGCCTAAAAATGTTTCAGTTTCAGTTTCAGGTCTCTTCTCAAAATATATAGTTTCAGTTTCAGTTTCAGTTTCAGTGACTGAAACTGAAACCTGTACAAACTGAAACCTAGTTTCAGCAAGAGTGCATAATTGCACTATTATTAAGAAGAAGAGTAAGCCACTAGAGGGCTTTTCTTCACTGCATTGCGTAACGGTGCTCCGACCACAATACGCGAATGTTCCCCCCGTTTGGGGGGGGGGTCGACGAGCGTACCCCCTCCCCGTTTGGTGGGGGGGTATGTAAAAGGGGTCCCCGTTTGGTGGGGGGGTATGCAAAAGGGGTCCCCGTTTGGTGGGGGGGTAGGCAGAATGGGGTCCCCGTTTGGGGGGGGTATGCTTTGTCGAAGAGAGCTACCCCCCCCCCACCAAACGGGGGAACATTCGCGTATTGTGGTCGGAGCACCGTTACGCAATGCCAAGAAGAGGAGCCCTCTAGTGGCTTACTCTTCTTCTAATATATAGAAGAAAATTATGGACTCTTGGTTTCAGTTTCAGTTTCAGGTCTCTTCTCAAAATATATAGTTTCAGTTTCAGTTTCAGTTTCAGTGACTGAAACATCACTACCTCTAGCCGAAATTTCGTACCTTTTAAGCAACGACTATTCTTGGTTCTAAAAAGCTTGGATTCTATTTTTAGCATTCCAACCTGAACAGAAAGTGTTTCCTCTTTCCTGTTGTGGGTGAGAAGCAAAAAGAGCAACTTCTGGACAACTAACCCTTTTTAGCAAATTAGCCAAAAATACGTAACTAAACCTCTGATTTTTGTGTGAAAACCCAAAACCATTTACTTAATTAATCCCTACTGTCACTGCTAGGGAACTATGCAACTTAACTTTTTACAGTGCTAGACGTGCTAGACGTAAAGTTAATACTAAAAGTTAATACTCTTGTTTAGGCATTGGGAAAAACTGTTATTTTGCTCCATTTTGGAGATCTCTGAACGTTAAAGCCTTGTAGTGTTTTCTAAACACATAAATGTGTTTAAAAAATCTGAACAATGCAATAACTACTCTACAAGGATTATTATATATTAGTAAAGCTGCCAAGTGCCAACATCAAAATTAATTAGGTTTCGTAGAATTGTATTATTCTGCCCTTATCAGATACTGAGTGAATTGTTTGCTTATGAATTAAGAAACATAAATCAGCTTTC
Source organism: Trissonchulus latispiculum (assembly GCA_030248195.1). Lineage (NCBI taxonomy): Eukaryota > Metazoa > Nematoda > Enoplea > Enoplida > Ironidae > Trissonchulus > Trissonchulus latispiculum. The sequence goes on along the minus strand of JASAND010000715.1, from coordinate 39,871 downwards.
AACTGCTACACTGAGAAGCCTGTATGAAGCGAACCTTAATTCTTACAAATAAATCTGAGCAGATCTCAACTGAACTGATCTTGTACTGAATCTGTTCGGATTTTATTCCGACTTTGGTCCAGCTTCCATCCCACTCGACCAGGGGATCTGTCAGATTCGGATTTAGAATAGGCCATACTTAATTCCTCTCTGACGTTTGCTAACAATTCGGAATCACGGAAAACATTAAGATTATCTGTCAGCCGCATAATGTAGGGCACGTTCCGAAAGTTCCGAAACGGCTGTGCCCGTGCGTCACCAGTAATCCCGGATTTTAGGAAAATCCGAAACTAAGACCTAACAGGCGTGGCGTGTGCCAAAGTTAGAAAATGCAGAAGACAGGACTGAAGTCTATCAGGAAAAATGGCGGTAAGGCGAAAAAGATCGACAACTCTATTTTTCAATCTAAAGTGTAAAGATTCTAAGGAGCGGGATCCAAAGAAAAACGTTTAAGAGTGTGGAATAAACATTCTAATTCCTCAAGGCTTTGTGTGTCAACACCATGCATTGTTGGTGTGGGTTGTTCGGTGCTATTTTAAACCTTCAGCGAGAATCAGGTATCATCGCACCTAGAATAGGTCAAACGCCATTCGACTTTTTGATTTGAAATTTCAAGTTCAGCCCTGCAGTTTTGACAATTTTCTGTATTACTTTATTATGTGCCTGTTGTATTTCCTGGAACCCCGGCAAGCAAAGTAATATAGCACTTCGAGCAAGTTCGCAAGATATCAACAAAAAGCCCTAAGTATCCGCATAAATTAATGCAAAGAAAAGTGTGGGTAGCCTATAAGGTAAGGTAATCCAATTTCCCGACTTAATATCCACCCTCACTCTAAGAGCTGAGACCTTAATAAAGTAGCTTTTACTCAGGAGTGGATTATCTGGTTGCTTATTCATGACTTAATCTCTACTCTGACTGAAAACAAAGACTATGTCTCTGCGACTCCTCTCATTAGGTGGATAAATTTGGTAGAAAAACCCAAATTTCATTAAGTCAATGATACTCTAGTGACGTTAGTGTTGCTGCGGAACAAAAACTATTAGGATTGGATAAATGCTACCTACGCAACACCTACTTATCACGTAGCGCGACTGTATTACGTAAGGAACGTGTCAGAAACTTTTAATTACAATTAAATTTAGAAAAGCAAAAATTTTATGAATGTAGTTTGTGAAAAGTTGAAATATGATAATCGTCATCATACTGTAGTATGCTCTCAGCAAGAAGTAGAATGATAAAGGCACATAAGTTGTTATTAAATATATCATTCAAAGCATTGGGAAAGAAACTGTCATTTCTGCAGAGCAAATGGCTTGCAGAGCTGAAAGTATTCACAAACGAGTCTGCAATTAACATTTAAATTACATCCAATCAAAGCAATCGTTTTCGTTCAGATAACTTTAAAGTCAGCATATTAAATTGAACTCCTACACTAAGTAATTAAATAGCAAGTAGACTATTATGTATCATTTACATTTTCAATCGTTGCAGGAAATATCAGTTTTCGGATGTTTTAGTTTAGTGGGTTACTCCAGCCAGGCTAGAGCTAAAATTTTTTAAATTGATGCGAAAGAGTTGGAAGTGGGTCGCGGGTACCTGCTGGTACCCGCGGGTCGTGGGTACCCGCGGGTCGACTTTCAGGTCAGTGGGTACCCGCGGGTCGACTTTCAGGTCAGTGGGTACCCGCGGGTCGACTTTCAGGTCAGTGGGTACCCGCGGGTCGACTTTCAGGTCAGTGGGTACCCGCGGGTCGACTTTCAGGTCAGTGGGTACCCGCGGGTCGACTTTCAGGTCAGTGGGTACTCGCGGGTCGACTTTCAGGTCAGTGGGTACCCGCGGGTCGACTTTCAGGTCAGTGGGTACCCGCGGGTCGACTTTCAGGTCAGTGGGTACCCGCGGGTCGACTTTCAGGTCAGTGGGTACCCGCGGGTCGACTTTCAAGGTCAGTGGGTACCCGCGGGTCGACTTTCAGGTCAATGGGTACCCGCGGGTAGACTTTCAGGTCAGTGGGTACCCGCGGGTCAGAGCGGGTCAAGAGTATTTTTGTTCATACCAATTTTTCGCTAAATTTTGGGCTAACTTCACCAGAAAATTTACAGTTTATGTTAAATTTTCAATTTTTCTTTAACTTTTGGCTCTTTTGAATGTGCTTATACATTATAATATTGCTTTTATGATAAAATTGTTTATTTCTATTGAATCTGTCTTGAATCTTCAGTCAAAAATATTTCAGTAATATTTCCCTGACATACTCATTGGCATAAATATTTTATTATCACTCAAAGCCTTTAATGCCACTGATTGACTGACAAACCGTTTCTGCAAAAACAATGCTGATAGCTTACTACAGCCTGCAGAGCTTGAAGAACTGCTTCCTCCAGTAGATTTAAAATTTCGACATAGTTCTGCGAGTTATGATCATTCCTAATCTATTTTATACTATGTACTCTTGGGACTAATACATAATGTGTATGACATAAACCAGAGATGAAACCGGGTCACTATTTACTGACCCGGTGACCCGGTCGACCCCTGACCCGGTGACCCGGTGACCCGATATTTTTGAAAATTCAGGTTTAAGCTTGCAAAAAATTAAAAATACTTTATTGGGGTGAGGTGGGTGTACTTTACCATTGGATATTGTAATTTATGATTGTAATTTACCATTACTTTACTTTTGGATATTTTTGACGACTAAAATATCATGTTGGGCAAAAGTGTTGCTTTCCTTAAAGTACTAGCATTGGAAAGTGAATATTGTAAGTAAGCCGGAAAAAATCAAAACGATTTGCACGACTTTGTACAATAATGTGAAGTTAAACTGCATAGCTTTTTGAATCAAACAAATTGGAACAAAATACTTTGCCAAAGTCATAACATCATCTAATTCTAATCATAGGGTTTAACATTAGCACTTTTCTGTTTTATCATTACATATTTTAGTAAAATATTTCATTTAGTTGTATGATTGAAGTTTCAGTCAGCGGAAATTCTTTGGAAATATTTTTTTGTATGGCTAGGATTCAGAGAATATGAAATAAAATCAATCATAATTGGTTCCTGAAGATATGTAATAAGGCATAACAATTGCAAAAAATGCAAAGTAAAACTCAGAATCTGTAAACCTGGTTTTGCTGAGATTTTCCTCAGTCTTGAAACCCACAGTCTGACCATCTCCCTCCAGAAATAATAGGAGCCGCGATAAATTACTTACAGTAGATGGAGCATGGAGAATTTTAGATTTTAAAATAAGGATTTCAGACTCTCAGGGCCCATGTAATAGTTTTCATTTTCTAGTTAAGATTCAACGCAATCACTGTAGTTTCGAACCTAGATCTAAGCTTGACAGGACATTACAAATATTATATATGAGGACACTACTACAGCGACAGGCATTTAAAAAAACTACACGATTAAGTTAAGAATATTTCTATTGTTAGTTTTTGAGTAATTTTGGAAGTTTTCAGGCTTGTGAAAGGTTGAAGTTGGCAAAAAGGGGTAAAACTTTGAAAAATATCCTATAACAGCAAAAAAATTCCTCCAATCAAAAATACCGGGTCAAGACCGGGTCAGAGCTCCTGACCCGGTGACCCGGTTTCATCTCTGACATAAACCACTAAAATGGTAGTTTGCCATCATATCCATGTTGGGAGTGGACAGTAATGTATAAATATATACTCACGCAGCTGTAAAAAAATTAACCAGAATGGGGCTGAACTTTTATGAAATTGCTACAAGCAAATGCACTTTATCTTCATAACGTTGCCTAAATACTGACTCTAGTGACAGATCGAGGTCCCAACACTTCCGCGATAGCATACGTGCTCAGAACTAGAGTTGTGCCGTTAAGAAATTTCCCGGGCCGGGCCCGGGCCCGGGCCTGCTGAACCGATCGGGCCGGGCCCGGCCCGGGCCCGGAGGCCCGATTCAAGGCCCGGTAGGCCCGGCGGGCCCGGCGGCCCGGTGTAGGCCCGGTCGGCCCGGTGAAGGCCCGGTCGGCCCGGTGAAGGCCCGGCATACAAAAAACAGTACCAAATAATAGTTAATGATATTTATTACAACATAGACAACTCGCGTAAGCTTAAATTGGACTTTCTAGTGAAGAAATTGCGGAAAATATTAGAAAAATGGATTGCAAAAATTTGACCGGGCCTCACCGGGCCCGACCGGGCCTGGCCGGGCCTCCCAGCCCGGCAGGCCCGGTAGGCCCGGCTCGGGCCGGGCCTTCGCTGCCGACAGGGCCCGGGCCGGCCCGGTGCAGGCCCGGCCCGGGCCCGGCCCGAGGCCCGAGGCCCGATTCAAGGCCCGGGCACAACTCTACTCAGAACTACCGAAAACGAAGACGAAATCTAATGGAGTTAGCTTTGAACTTGCCAAATTTTTGTTTGAAAGTTTTAATACTTCACTATGTTCATGTTTAAAAGGCTAACTTTGCATGCTATAGGGTACTTAAATATGCGAAAATGTCCAAATTAAAAAAATGGGTCAAGTGGGTCGCCAAAATCTCAGTGGGTCGCGGGTCAGGGGTCCGCGGGTCGCGGGTACCCGCGGGTCACGAAATTTCGACCCACTTCCAACCCTGTGCGGAGCTTCCCGCGATCACGTACTGTGGGCGAAAGCAATTTTCTTGTCCTACCTAATACCTCCTTTGCCTCATGAGCGAATCATCGCGAAAGCATAAAGCACTGTAACTGCTAACTATTAATCTAAATTAACATTGTACCTATATGATTGAATGTTTATAATAGGTGTGCGTCTGCTTCTGCTCTCATTGGTCTTCCAGGCAAACTAGAATGTAGTAATTGCAAGCATTTGTTCTAGTGCTCTACACTACAGCCTGCTCGATAATCCACGCTTTGTTTGCCTATCTAGGCCTGTCTGTTCCCTTCTGGTAGTGTTGTGCATTGGCCGGTGCGGCCAATGGCTGGCCAATGGCCGGCCATTGGCCGGCCAAGCCATTGGCCGTTGGCCGAGAAAATCTCGGCCAGTTGGCTTGGCCGGCCATTGGCCGTTGGCCGGCCAACGGCCAATGGCCAACGGCCAATTGGCTGGCCGTTGGCCGTTGGCCTATTGCCGGCCAATGGCCGTTGGCCGGCCAACGGCCAATGGCCAACTGGCTGGCCGTTGGCCGTTGGCTGGCCAATGGCCGAGTGCTGGCCAAGCTCAAATTTACTGATCTTGTGCGTTAACTGTGTTGAAAAATTTAATTTTGCTGCATAATATCGTAAACATTTTGCTGTATAAACGTTACATTAGATGCAGTACTACAGATTTTCATTTAGATGTTGACAATTTTTATCCTTATTAGCGTTATTTTACAACTAAAATTTGCTAATTGCATGCAAATTTTAAGTGTGCTACGTAGTTTTTAAATTTGCCTTGCGGTGAACGTCTCATCACTTTATTGCGGTCCTCCAGCAAAATTAAAACAAAGTTATCGCGGGTTGGAGCTAAATGTTTGGAAAAACTATTTTACAAAATATTGTAAATTGTAAATTGTACTATTGAAATAAAGTTTAACTAAGTTGACGCCTAATTAAGCACGGTAGACGAATAAAAATAATAAATTCCAGCTCGCCAACGTTGACAAATAGCTAAAGAACGGCCAATAGCTTACGGGCAAGAAACAGCCAAAGGCCAACGAGCGGCCAACGGCCAACCAGTTGGCCGTTGGCCATTGGCCGTTGGCCGGCCAACGGCCAATGGCCGGCCATCGGCCAACGGCCAACGGCCAGCCAATTGGCCGTTGGCCATTGGCCGTTGGCCGGCCAACGGCCAATGGCCGGCCATCGGCCAACGGCCAATTGGCCGGCCAACTTCAAACTCCGGCCAAGCCAAGCCAAGCCAACCATGGAAATTTTCGGCCAATCCCAACACTACCTTCTGGACACTGGGTTTCGGCTGATTAAGTACTTCAATCTCAACCTACTCTACTCTACTCTACTCAAAAAGGACTGCCAATTGAGCCACACAAGCGCTTAACAGACATTAAACAATTACATTTTATAGATTACATTGACTATTCGTATGAAACTTTTCCCTGGAAAGGACGGGTCTACCTTACAAGGCTTCAAAATCAAAATAACCCGAGACCTGAACTAGCACTGTTGATCATCTCTTTCCAGACCCTATAGCAGGTTCAAAGGAGGGCAGGTCGATGTCGTGAAATATTTGGTCACCCCGGAAATAATATTCCCCCATTGCTAGAGTTCCTCTTGTTACTGTAAAATGCATTAGATTCTTCTTGCGAAGACAATTTATTTGATGAAGTGGTCATGAAGTTAACAATAAATTCTCGAATCTTAATAGAAACTATGGAGCGGTGTGATTCTCTGGAATTTCGGGCCAAACGGACCAGTCGAGAGCTAGGGCGATTAGCGCAAGAAAAGGGGACCTTGAACAGCACTAGGCTCAACTTCAAGTATTATCGCAGGCCTCGGACATGACGATTTTGGAAAAGTAGGAAAAAAGTAGGAACAATTTTTCAAAAAAGTAGGAAAAAGTAGGAACAAAAAGTAGGAATTTTAACAAAAAAGTAGGAATTTTGCAGGCTTCGGTAATCGATTTTGCAGGCAAGTTATCTATTTGTCTCCAACAGAACGTAATTATGCACATTTTCCGCACGGCCCAATCAATTATTCATTAGTCCTGAAACCTTTAAAAACGATCATGTAAGTGTCTACAAGTTGAAGTCGTGATTCCCAGTTTGGGCAATAGAGATGAGCTAGCGGCCTGAAATTTTCAATGTAAGTCGGCAGAGTCCATGTACCCCACCGGTCCACGACACAAGATTTGAGCTATCGAGCGAGTTTTGTGCATTGCATTTTATACCTTCTTCTACAAAATTAAAAACCTTATATTTGAAGAGTTGTAAGAAACATTTCGATAGCGTTTAGCAACCTGCTACATTCTATAAGAATGAGCGTAACCTCCATCTGAACGGGACGCCAAATTTCACTGACCACTGACCTGAAGCTATTTTTGTTTTAGCGAACTCACCTAAAGTCATGTACATAATTTAAGAATTTATGCAGCTTTTAACAAAAAGCTGCGATTTCTTAGCAAAACGTTTTCGGTGTTTTTAACAACGAAGCCTCATGGGCCCGAACTGGCTTTTTCCTACAGGGTTGGTCCCCAGGAACCGGTTCTTTCAGAATCGCCCTCCCAAGATTCGGGCCTTTCCCTCCTCCCAGAACCCAAATGTGCCGAGAAAACTAGGGTTTTAATAGTAACTTCAAAAATGTTTCCGGCTTCGCCGGATTTTTAGGTATTTTTAAACCTTCCTTAGCTATTTTAAGCTTAAAATTAGGTTAAACGTTACATAATTTTTAGCTCAACAGCAAAAAATAGCTAGTCTTCAGCCACTAGCGTAGATACGGGGGGGGGCGGGGGGCGGCCGCCCTCCCCGAAATAATGGCTTTGCCCCCCTGAAAAAATTGGGTAAAAAAATTTAGGTCCGCGCGGGGCGCGGGCGTTTAAATTTATTGGAAACATGAACAAATTGTACAGTAATGCTTCAAATTAGCTCAACATTGATATACGCCATCAAAAACTTTTCGCGCCTTCGGCGCAAATTTTGGCTATTTGGTTTATCAAAATTATTATTTTTCATTAAACATGCTAACAAATGTTTGTATAAATTAGTTGCTTTGCAGTTTCACTGATATCCGCGTTATTCCCAACTTCATCAGCCTTGGCATAATTGGTCGATATGATCAGAATACACAGTTCTTAATATGAGCATCTTAACAGTCTAAGTTTTCAGACAAGACAGTAAACCTAGAAAATAGCAAATAAAGGTACAAAATGTTGTTAGACAATTGATAAATCATTGTAAAGAATTAAATGTTTCAATAGTGTTTAATGGCGAAATTTAAAAACTTCTGGGGGTCTCCGCCTCTCAGACCCGCACCCGAGTATCGCAGACTAAGTATCGCTTTCAGTTGTAACTAGTCAAAAACGTGGTCTATGTGATACTTTTAAATTAATATGAAAACTTACAGCATAATATGCAATGTGCATGTAATTATTACGCAAAAAGAGAAAATTTTACCCCCCCCCCTCAAAAGTCCTCGGTCAAAACCGCCCCCTGAAAAGTTTTTGTACCTATATACGCTACTGTCTTCCACCGAGTCCCACCGGAGGTCCGCATTCTTCAGATTTCGGTGGTATGACTTTCTTTCTGCGCTTTGTCAAGTGAACAGCTCAAAATTGAATTCAAATTTGGTAATTAGTTTCTAGACAACTGGGCGTATTCTAGGGAATTTTTCTTGGGGGGGGGGGGGCTCTTTGGGGGGGCCCTCGGGGGGCGAGTCATTGTTGGGGGGGGGGGGAAAATTTTTGAAAATTTTTCTAAAAACATGCTAAAAATAGCGCTGTTTTTATAGTAATTGCCAAAAAATTGCAAAAATAGCGCTTAAATAGGCAAAAATCGACTAAAAATCTACGGCGAAGCCGGAAAATTTTTGAAAATTTGGCCTTCTGAGCGATTTTTTCAGGGCAAAAGTTGGTACCAAAAGGGGCACCCACTTTTTTTCGGGGGGGGGGCGATTTTTGGGGGGAACGATTTTGGGGGGGAAGGGTGTTTATGGGGGGCTCCCCACCCCCCCCCCCCACTAGAATAAGCCCAGGACAAAACCTGAGTTTAGTGGAATATTTGGGTCTTGATAAGTTTAGTGGAATAAAACCTTTGGGTCTTGATAAGATTCGCCAAGGCCCAGAATCCGCAAAACTTGACTAAATGACCTTAAATTTGGTTTGGGTATGCTTTCGACAAAGCTGAATGCAAACAAAACTTTTCGGTTTCACTAAATCTAAATTTTTGGATTCGCAAGAGCACACCAAGGAGAACCGAATTTTACTGTAAAGTTATATAGGAGTTTTCGAGGTTGCAGAACATGAATTTGAAACCCCTTTCTGGTCATGCATTTCGACAGCTCAGTATAAGCGTGCACACTAAACTTAAAACCGTAGCTTATACAAAGCTAACAAACAGCTTAATCAGCAACCGTGTTCTATGAACCCGAAAAACACCTCAACTTTACAGCAAAATCAATCTGAAGCTAGAAATTATTGGTTCCACTGGTCCTGCGAATCTGAAAAAGATCTAATTTCGCGAAACCGAAAAACTGTGCGATGTCAGAATGCAGCCCGGTCGAAAAATCACCCATACCAAATTTCAGCTAATTTTGTCGTTATGCGGAATCTGGACCTGGGGGGATATACGTAGCTTTAATAAGATCCCACTTTTTAGCTAAGCTAAAATGCCCAAGCCAAAAAGCACTCTGCCGTAAGATTTATGAAATCGGAATTTTACCATAGAAACTCGCAAAACCGAAGAAACTTAGTCGACTGGGATTGATGCTGCAAATTTTTATGTTTGATTATCTCCCTTATCGCAAGGAATAGCAAAAACTGCAGATTATTTCCAATTAAAAACTCAGCGATTTTTTGGACAATTTTCTGTCTAATCAGGCCGATTTCGTCTTTCACAGGAAAAAGTAGGAATTTTTGAAGTAGGAAAAAAGTAGGAACATACGAAAAAGTAGGAAAAAAGTAGGAAAAGTAGAACTGTCCGAGCACTGTAATCGGGAACACTGATGAAATTGACTGAACACCTAGAAAACGCAATAGCCTACCCTCTCCCTTGTGGATCTTACAACCTAACCGACTTAGGTGGACAACACACTTACGAGTTGACATTGAGTTTTATTTTAAATACGTACCAAAATCAATTCACCACAATTGCATTAAGGCAGATAACAAAACAAACGTAACCAGTCAGCTCAGGTAAAGGTGCACAAAGATGACACATTTACACAAATTAGCATGAAGATATAACGTTTAAAACTAAAACAAAAAAGGAGTGCACTTCTAGCAAAAGTAACCAATGCACACATTTTTAGTCTGTTGTAAGTAACATCAAGAGTATATAATAGATAAGAGTGTAACACTCTTACACTAGCATGAACAAATCATGCTAGGTAGGTATGCTCGGTGCGTTAACTCGGGACCTCCCCCCCCGGAACTTCCCGTGGGGGGGTCCCACTTTGCACTATCTACACGCTTTCATATAAGCGTGTGTCTGCTCGCTGATTGGCCCATTAGCCTAAGGCTTACAGTAGGCATTTTATTAGTAATTTTTAATTAATTAATAATAACTTTAATTAGGTTAATGCAATTAAAAACGAACTCGACAACTTTGTAGTATTTTTTCTGCTCTTTCCAACGATATAGAAATTGTTGCAGATTACATTCCGTCGAAGTTTTGTATTATGCAACAATTTTTATATCATTGAAAAGAGCAGAAAAAATACTACAAAGTTGTCGAGTTAGTTTTTTAATTGCATTAACCTAATTAAAGTTATAATTCATTAATTAAAATAACTGACAAATTAGCTACACTAATCCTTAGACTAATGGGCCAATCAGCGAGCAGACACACGCTTATATGAAAGCGTGTAGATAGTGCAAAGTGGGACCCCCCCACGGGAAGTTCCGGGGGGGTCCCGAGTTAACGCACCGAGCATACCTAGCATGATTTGTTCATGCTAGTGTAAGAGTGTCACACTCTTACTATTATACACTCTTGGTAATATGAAATTATACAATCTTCTGAAAGTATATACAAACAATTTTTTCATAGTAGAAGGCAATTTTAAAGCCAACACAAAAATAATCCAACACACCAATGTTATCCACTCATAATTAACACTTAACGATACAATAAAAACAGAAACAACGACAATACATACGTTTTACATTTTCACGACACAGACTAAAAATGACATAAAATCAGATTTCAGTACAGTCAAAGAGTAAAGATTACATCCAATTGCAGGGTGATCTTCTAATCGTCCGGATCACTCTTGGAATCTCCATCCCCATTTTGGTCCGGACCTTCGTTGTCATCCTCAGAACGGCGATTCCTCTGAAACAAAACAACAAAATAGCATAAATAAAAAACATAGAAGAGAAAAATTCCAGCAACAAGTATAGTGTCAATCACGACAGAGTAACACCGACTGATAATTAGTGATGTGGATCGGATCGGATCGGCAGCTAAAAATTTAACCGATCCGATCCAGCAAAATTATTCATCGATCCGATGCGATCCGATCCAGGTCCTGGATCGGTCGATCCGATCCGATCCGGCGATCCGAAATGATTTCTTCAAAAAGCTAAATGGAACTAGATTTAAAGTCGGTTTTTGCCTTGTCAAACATATCTTACTCTTACACACTAGTTTCACTAAAATTTCTTCATTTTATCATTCCGAAATACTAAAGTGCAATTGTTTAAATTGTATAGATTAAGCAAAAGAAGTAAAATTACTCAAAATAGTGAGGCCGATGATGATCGCGGCCTGCTTGCCAACATGCAAATTTAATATTACCAATTTAAGACAATACGAATTTAACATATCAGTTAAAACCATAATTTTTATATTTAATTCCAATTTGAAGTAAAATTTATTAACTTGATGTTCTAGACACCGAAATTGAAGTTGTAATTTTTTGGATCGCCGATCAAACTCACATTTTTTCTCGGAAACTGAATCTGAAGCTTGTACAGCGAAAACAGACTAAAAGCTTTTAAAAACATTGCGGGAAGTAAATTTTGTATGAACACTGAGTTTGACTCCTTCGGGTTTTGGAATAAAGCCACAACGGATTCAACCACAAAACTTCACTCCGAAATTCTGACAACACTAAGCAAAAATTAATTGCAGAGAGTTGTGCAGTGACTCATTACATAATTTACTTAATACATTCATTCGTTTCATTAATTCAGATTTCATTTCTACTTAGCAGCATACTAACAGCGGGTCTTACTGCTGCGCTTTGATGCCAGATGCCAGATGCATTGCATAATATTATATATAGTATGTAAAAGTATTACATTCCTGTAATAAGTTGTTACCTACTGAATGCTAAGCTTGAGAGACTCAAAGCCAAAAACAAGTTTGGTTGGTAGAAGGAAAATATTGGACTAACAATGTAAGCAGCAAACAGTGCAGTGATCAAAGTCAAGTTCAGTCACAAATATGCGTTGGGCACGGTTTAATTTTAGGTGATGTTGGGTAACAAGTCGGATCGCCGATCCGCCTGACTCAAGCGATCCGATCCGGACCGATCCAGCAGGTCTACCGATCCGATCCGATCCGATCCGACCTCCGGATCGCGGATCGGATCGATTTTACCGATCCGATCCACATCACTACTGATAATGTAAAACATCATAATCAATGAAACGACAGTAATAATAACACCAGGGTCGATTTCTTTAAAAATTCGACCATTTTTAATCCGTGGATTAAACGAGTTGATTTAATCCATTTAATCCACCATTAAAGAAACAGCGATTAAAAATTTTAATCCACCAACTTCTTACCAGTTTATTCCGCGTAGCTGCACGAGGATTAAAAACTAGTTTAAAATGCAGGAGACAAATTGAAAGCACTAAAATTAATCCTTAAAGAAACGGCGATTAAGGGGGAGGCGACTAAACTTTTCCCAAACATCTTTCGATTTGATTCATTTCTGGCATGAATATAAAGCATGTGCGTGGGCAAAAAGTATCCACTCGTTGGTTCTTGGCTGCCTTCCTGCGGCCCGCAATGCTTCTAAGAACCTGGCCGACTCCCCCCCCCCCGATTTTAGCGACACCCAACAAATACTTAAAAATTTCTCACAACTGTTTGGTTCAATGAAAACGATTACGCTTTGTCAGAGTAAGGAAAGACACATTGGGCTACATTGCCGTGGCCTTAGCTTTGCTGTGACCCTAATTGTTTATTTCATCTGATATCTCAGATTCATCTGATGTCTGCCTTCTTGCGGGTTCCGGAGGATGAGGCTGCCATGCTGATTCTGAGGAAGGACCGGGAGGACAGTGCGAACTCAGTCGCTGTGCTTCCACCCGTATTAGGCTATATCATTGAACAGCACACTTGGAGGTCGTCTCACTTTGGTGCAAAGGCTGTCTTAGTCTTGCCGTTATTTTTTTGCATCAAAGACTCGTGCTGTGTGCTGCTCCTCGGGCTAGCCGCCAGATATGGCAACGCCGAGGCTGACGGAGCATGTTCTTTTTTAAAAAGGAGGAGATGTGTGTTGTGATTTCCTGGATCGTCTGGGAGGGTCCCAATATGATTGGAGAGGTTAATACCTCCCCACACCCTTGAGGAACTCCAGGACCGCCCGGGGCTCCTCCGAAAGGACCGAGATGGTGGGGTTGGGGCCAAGGTGCCGGGTGCGCATTGCCGTATGGGCCGGACAATGGATAAAAAGATGGAGGATATCTTCCTCCGGGTGCCCACAGTTAGGACAGGCCGGAGAAACAGAGATACCGATTCGGTGTCGGTATTGGGCCAGTAGATTGCAGTGTCCATTGGCTCTCAATTGTGCCAACAGAACACGCTCCTTTCTGGTCATTGTTATTTCCGCTGCGGTGGCCGCTCTGGACCGGCCACTGTAGATTCCCATCTGGTCGTAGATTTTCTGGTTTTCCAACGACTCGTTCCGGTAGTGTCGCTTGATGGTTGATTTTGCCGTTGAGTAGTCGACAGGCACATCTGCCTGTGGCAGCGTAGAAGCCAATTTAGCCGCTTCATCGGCCAGCTCATTTCCGTTGATTCCTATGTGTGACGGCACCCACTGAAATGTGAAATGGATGCCTTTGTTCGTCCAGCTGATGCAGGACTTTCCAGATTTCAGAAATTAGTTTGCTTCCGTCTCCTCGCAGGTGGCCGGATTGCAGCTTCGTGATCAGAGATTTGGAGTCAGAGCAGATTCTGATCTCTGACCATTCGGGTTTCCGGTTGGTTTTAATCCATCGGAGGCCTTCTAAGACGGCAAAGGTTTCCGCCCTAAAACTAGAGCAGCAGCTTCCGGAGGCTGCTAGGATCCGGTGGACTTCTGTACCACCAGGCGTCATGATGACTGCAGCAGAGCCTCCATTTTTGGTCCCTTCACTGGCCGATCCGTCAGTCCAAATGACAATTTGCGGTTCCGGCAGAGCAGCCAGAGTGGCCGTGGTGGAGGCAACCAGTTGGTTTGAGTTCTTTCCTGACCCGTCGAGGAGGTTTGCATTCAGCGTGACAGACGGAGTTGACCATGGTGGGAGGGTTGGTAGTTCCAGGGGCTCTCGGTTCAGATCAGCAAGGCCACAGCTTTCACTTATCTGTGACCCGAGGCGTCTCCAGGAAGGTTGGGATTTTAGTCTCTGCTCCACTGAGACTTCCGCAGTCCGGCGGCGGGGGTTTTCAGGTGGAAGCCGGAGTGATTTTTCATAGGCACAGGCGACTAATTCATTGGATCTGATTTTCACTGATGGCAAATTTGCTTCCATCCGGACATAGTCAGCCGGGCTACCGGCCAGGCAACCTGTGATCACTCTGGCAGCTGAATTTTGGGAGGCCTCCAGCTTCGCTTCGTTTGATTTAGAGATCGACGGGAACCATGCGGCCAGCGCATATTCAAGGATCGATCTAATATAGGCTATATACATGCATCTGAGGTCCTCCTTTCCTGGCCCCCAGGCTCGGCCGGCCACGGCTCTCAGGGCAGCAGTTCGTTGTCGCATCCGTTGTCTGAGGTCAGTGATGTGAGGGGTGAAGGATAGGTTCCAGTCAAATTTAACCCCTAGAAAGACGGGGTTTTTATCGTGCGGTATTCGTTTTCCGCAGATCTGAAGGGCTGGGGCGTGGCTGGCTTCTTTGTTGTGAGTAGAAAAGATGCAGCACTGGCATTTGTCGGCATTTATATGGGCTTCATTCTTCATGGCCCATTTCGAGATGACGTCCAGTGCCTTCTGGAGAAGCGCTTCTGCCTTTTTGATGTTCGGATCCGAGGTCCAGATAGCCACGTCGTCAGCGTAGATGCTAGCACTGACGCCCTCTGGAATTTCCTTCAGGATATCGTCTACATAGACCAGGAACAGGAGTGGCGACAGCACAGATCCTTGAGGAACTCCCTGGTAGAATAGCTTCGGGTCACTGGTGATGTTGTTCAGCCGAACTCTACCCTTGCGATGGGACAGAAAGCTCCTGATCCATCTGACCACATGGAGGGGAACCTGCTTCTCAATCAGTTTCCAGATGATTCGGTCCTGGATAGCGGTATCAAAGGCCCTGGCGAAGTCAATCATGGCCAGTACGGTCCTCTTTGCTGGCGGGCGTTTCTGGAAGCCGTCAGCCGTTTCTTGTATGATTCTGGCAATTTGGTCTTCGGTACTTCGTAGGGCTCTGAATCCCGCTTGCTCCTGACAGAGACCTCCAGTGGATTCAAGGAGGTGCTGCAGCCTTGCCTTCACCAGCGTTTCCATCAGTTTGCAGACACAGCTGGTGAGGCTGATTGGACGGTAGGAGGCCGTTTGATCCAGCGGTTTCCCCTTTTTGGGGATTGGGATAATGTCCGCTTCTCTCCAGCTTTGTGGGGTGACCCCGGATTTCCAGGATTCGTTGAACACTTTCAGCAGGAACTCCCTGGCAGAGAAGGGAAGGTTCTTCAGCATTTCGTTACTTATACCGTCCCTTCCAGGGCATTTTCCGTTCTTCAACCGGCTGATAGCAAGTTCCAGCTCCATCATGGTAAAGGGTGAGCTGGCTGGGTGCTGTGACTGAGTTTCATCCAAACGGTGTAGGCGCTGTCTGATTTGAATGCGGATTTTCTTTCTTTCTGCTGACGGCTTGACGTAGCTGACGGACGAGTACTGTCGTATGAAGGCCCTTGCCTTTTCCCTGTCGGTGGAGAGTTGTTTGCCATTGGAATGGATCACCTGATTTGGATTTGATTTAGCAATTTTGCCGTCGATCGAGTGGATAACTGCCCAAACTGATCTTGGGTCTGTTCGGGCGTTGAGGGTGGATGCGAAGCTTCTCCAGCTGTCTGTCTTCAAAGTTCTGATGAGGGCAACAGCTTCTCGTTTAGCGGCAATCCATTGTTGCCTTCCAGCTTCGTCGACACTAGCTCTTTCTCGAAGGGCACGGCATTTCTGTATGGCGTCCTCCGCTTCCTGGCACCACCAGGGGGCCCGTTTCACCACATTTCCCCTTGGAATGCTTCTCCTGGCAGCCGAGATGATAGCATCAGTCAAATACTTGGATGCTTTGAGGGTGCCAACGGTAGCAGGGTCAGGGGCGTGATCCATGCTTTGCTGGAGCAGATTCCTGAAATTGTTCCAGTTGGCCTTCCTAAAGGCCCACTTCGGTGGGCCCCGAGCGCCGGGGCTACCAGGCACAGATGGGAGGGTGAGAGTGGTGAGGATTGGTTGGTGGTCCGACAGTGTTGTCTGCTGTACCTCCCATGTCGTGGACAGGGCGAGGGCCGATTTGCAGATGGTGAGGTCAGGTGCTGTGGGGCCTTCCCGCGGGTTGGCACCCAGACGGGTGGGGCAGCCATTGTTGAGTACCACCATGTCTTCAGTAGCCAGCCATTCGTCAACCAGATCCCCGAGGTCATCGGGTTGGTTTCTGTTCTCCCACGTAGGGGAGTGGGCGTTCAGATCTCCCCCGATAATGCTGTTCCGGTCTGAGGGGAGGGCAGCTGGATCGAAATTTTGGGTCCGCTGTTCTTCTGTCTGGCGCTGAATAGGAGGCACGTACACACTGGTCAAGGTGTATTCAGCTCCCTTCAGGTAAATTCTGACCTCCACTGCATCCGTCGACTGGTCAGCCGCAGCAGTCAAAGTTCTCGAGGTCCGCGAATAGGTGATAGTATCCTTGATTAGGATACCGACTCCACCGCCCTTCACTCCGCCTCTGCCTCGAGCCTGTCGCCTGTGCTGCCATTCTGCGTTGTATCCTTTGAATGATGGCGTCGCGTCTCCCTGCAAGTGGGTTTCTTGCAGCAGTGCAATATCGATGTTCTGGTCCGCCAAGGTTTTCTCGATCCATTCCTTCTTCGCCCTCAGACCCCCAGCGTTCCACTGCCAGATTTTCAGCTGTTTTCTGGCCAGCGGGTCCGGGGCTGGTCGAGGTCTGACTGTGGGAGGGATACGCGTCGCAGCTGTACCAGCAGCTGCAGCGGCCTGTGGGGCAGTAGCAGCCAGCAGGGGAGTGGGAGGGGCAGCTGGAGAGGGAGGGGCTGCAGGGGGCGGAGGGGGCGGGAGACAATGCGCACACTTCCAGGAATATTGGTCGTAGCCACGGAATGAGGATAGGCCGGAACACGGCCTCAGATGCACCCAGCCGCCACAGGCGGTGCATCGTACACAGTTCTTGGGGGCATTTCGGTTACAGATGGGACACGGCCAGATAGGGCCAGGGTTTCGTTCTACATCGCCGGCGCGCAGCAGCAGGAGACCCCAGTATACCGGCTTACCGGGGTCTCCTGCCAAAAACCCGGCTGAAAGGCACCAAGGTGGGTCCAAAGGAGGGGCCTCCGGAATAGGAGTAGGAGTAGGACCACAAGGGGCCAGGTAACGAGAGCCTTTTGTTGCCCTCTTCCCGGGGGAACCAACCAGGGAATCCCAGGGAGGGTTTCTGCCGCACCACCACGGCAAGGCGCTTCTCCAGGTGCAGAGGAGGAGATGTCATCCGTCGTGACGTCGACCAGGCTTTGAGACTCCTTCTGACAACTTGGTTGAGTTGTTTTTAACCAACCTTACGGGGCCAGTTTCCTGGCTAAACACTTTGCACCTTCGGGTGATGATCATCACATTGTGATGTCTAATGCAGCAAACAACAACAACAACAACAACAACAACAACAACAACAACAACAACAACAACAACAACATTTGAAGGGCTCTACAGAACGATAGAAGCAATATAACGCAAAACGCACCTGTCTTGTTTTGCGGACCCATTGGGACTACAAAATATGTGAAAATGAGCAAAATTGGAGATGGTCGAAAAATCGGCTAAAAGCGACCCCCTCCCCCTTAAACGGATTGAACGGATTAAAATTAACTTGTTTAATCCGACCATTTTTAATCCGCTGATTAAAGGAATTGATTTTAATCCATTTAATCCGCCATTTAAGGGGGGCGACTAAAATGGGGGTGCCCCGAATTTGTCCGATTGGCCTAATTTTTGGCGAAGATTTAGAGCATGGGTGGGGTCAAAAAATACCGGGTACTCAGATCTTAGCTGCCTTCCAGTCATGTGCAGCCGTCGCGTTTATGTGCCCGACCCCAACTTTTTCACAACTACCAACATAATTAATTAAAAATTTCTACTGGCTGCAAACCCCTAGCAGCAAGGTTGCCATTCACCAATGTAATTTGGCACATGTGCCCCTATCCGCAGAAAAATACTAGAAGTCTGTATCTTATTTGCATCTAAGGGAACTATTCTTTAAAGTTAAAGTTTCGGCAAAAATTTAAAAATTTTTGTCTAACGAAAGGAATATTTTATTACTGGTGCGAGCTATAAAGCTGTAATTTGGCAAAAAAGAAGGCCCTATAGGAGTACTCATTTGTGCCAAATGGCAAGAAATTCTGCCGAGTGAAAAAATTTTATGTTAACTTTAATCTTCAAAAATTGCCGAAACCGCCATTTTCAGTCTGTCGGATCCTGGGGGCTTTCTGCAGCCATAGAAGTCTCAAACCTTTACTAATCAAGCTGAAATCGTTTGTGGGCGTGTTTTCGACCACGCTGAGTTCAAATATTTCAAAAAATTTGATTTTTTCGATTTCTGGGGTGCCATTGCCCCAAAAAGGCGATTTTGGCGATTTTTGAAGATTAAAGTTGAGATAAAAAAATTTTCACGCGGCAGAATTTCTTGCCTTTTGGCACAAATGAGTACTCCTATAGGGCCTCATTTTATGCCAAATTAAAGCCCTATAGCTCGCACCAGTAATAAAATTTTGCTTTCGTTAGCCAAAAATTTTTAAATTTTGCCGAAACTTCAACTTTGAAGAGTAATTCCCTTAGATGCAGATAAGATAGAGACGTCTAGTATTTTTCTGCAGATAGGGGCACATGTGCCAAATCATGTTGGCAAATGGTAACCTTGGAGCTAGGGTCTTGCAGCCAGCAGAAATTTTTAATTAATTATGTTGGTAGTTGTAAAAAAGGGGGGATCGGGCACATAAACCCGACGGCTGCGCATGGCTGGAAGGCAGCTAAGAACCAACGACCAAG
Source organism: Trissonchulus latispiculum (assembly GCA_030248195.1). Lineage (NCBI taxonomy): Eukaryota > Metazoa > Nematoda > Enoplea > Enoplida > Ironidae > Trissonchulus > Trissonchulus latispiculum. The sequence continues at coordinate 20,745 of JASAND010000715.1, read as the reverse complement.
TATTTTCTTGACCACACCCATGCTGTATAACTTCGCCAAAAAGAAGGCCAATCGGACAAAGTCGGGACAAAAGTTTAGTCGCCCCCCCTAAGAAACGGCGATTAAAAATTTTAATCCGCCAACTTTTAATCCGTTTAATTCGCGTAGCTGCACGAGGATTAAAAACTAGTTGAAAATGCAGGCGGCGGATTAAACGGATTAAAATTAATCATTAAAGAAACAGCGATATAAGCAGATTGGATTAAAATTAACTCGTAGATTTTTTAATCAGAAGTGTGACTAAAGAAACAGGATTAGATTAAAATTTTAATAATTTAATCCGTTTAATCCCGGGAGATGCTATTTCATTACCATGCAGATTAATTTTAATCTAATCCGTTTAATCTTTAAAGAAATAGGGCCAAAGACAAAACCACAAAATCCAAAAGAAACCTCATCATCATCATCATCATCATCACTGCGACGAGGACCAGCGGATCGCGAACGCGAGCGAGAACGGGGGGATCTTGATCTGGACCGGGACTGATCAGCTCGTTTCCGTTTGGCGTCCGGTCCTCCGCTTTCGTCTTCCGGTTTTTCTCGATCCCGCGGGGACGGGGAGCCATCCTCACGACGATCCCCGCGGGAGCCAGAGCGAGACCGACTACGAGATTTGGACGGACTTCCTCCTTTCCGACTCCCGTCCTCCTTTCCATCTTCCTCTCCACCACTCTTCCTATCATTCGTCTCCTTTTCATCCCTAAAATAACAACGTACAACAACTATGTACAATTTTTCAGCGGCAAAAACACAGTATGAAAGTAGCAGAGCCAAGACTTTTTATCAGGAGGTTATCAAAGACTGACCTCTCCAGCTAAGGAGGTGGTAACGGGGGGGGGGGTCCGAACCAAAATTTTTGCAAAAAAATGGACAAATTAGGCCCAAAAAATAGCTGAAAAATTCAAAAAATTTCCGGGAGGTCCCGACCTCCTGACTCATACTCACATTCCAGAAGCGTTGTCCCCCTGTTCCTTTCTAATGGTGACTGCATCCGTAGAAGGGCCTGTGGGGGAGGAAGGCCTGAATGCTCTTTTTCTGTCTCAGTTTTGCAAATTCTAGCTTGTTGCTGCTTGTTGTCGTGTTGCTGACTTCCAAAAAAAGCTATCAACTCTCTGTCTGCTTCTGTTCTGGGCACAACTTCATCATTCTAATTTTGTTGTTTGTTGTTGTTTGCCTGGCTTATTTTTACTGGGGGGGGGGGTGGGGGGCCGCCCTCCATTCGGCGACCTCCTCCCTCATTCGAGGTTCCCCCCCCACATGAAAAGCCCCCCATAACCCCCCGTAACCCAAAAAAATTGCCAATTTTTACCATAAATTTTCGAAAAAGTTTCCGGCTTCGTCGGATTTTTAACGAAATTTTCACTACTTTAGCGTAAAAAACACCTAAAATTAGTCATTTTTTAGCGATTTTTGGCATTTTTGCACAAAAAACGTAAAAAATTAGAAAAATTTTTCCAACAATATTCCCCCCCATTTTTGATGAGCCATGGGGGGGGGGCAACTTCGAGCCCCCCCCATAAATTTTGGCCTAAAAATAAGCCAATTTGCTGCAGTAGACATCACAATGTGACGATCATCACCCAAAGGTGCAAACTATTAGTCAGGAAACTGGCCCCGTAAGGTTGGTCAAAAACAACTCAACCAAGTTGCCAGAAGGAGTCTCAAAGCCTGGTCGACGTCATGACGGATGACGTCTCCTCCTTTTTATGCTACATCATTGAAAAGTTAAACCACAGTTCTTTGCCCAGAGAAGAATTTTATCCCAAGTGAATGCACAGGTCCAGAGAGAGACAGGCAGGGCGGCAGATACTCTCCGAGTAGAGTATCTCAACAGGGCAAGTTTGAATGAAGACGAATAACGAAAAGAGTGACAGTCTATCCTGTGAGCTTACCGACTCTTCTGACGTTTGGGTGAGAGGGAGTCATCCTTTTTGCGATCCTCCCTGCTGCGACTGCGAGAGCGACTCTTGCTTTTGGATCGGGACCGGGACCTGGATCGCTTCCCACGATCACGACTACGACTCCGACTGCGGGAACGAGAACGACTGAAATGTAAAGCAAAAAAACACTAAACATATTTATTTATTCACAAACACGACAGTTTCCACTGAGTTAATTTAGGTCTAATGAGTCATTGTATTATGGCGACAAATTTATCCTTACGTCTGCCACAAATACCAAGGGATAGCTAGCATCAACGCTCCTGGAAAATCAGAATCTGCCTAATTTTGCACACTTTTTTCTGCTTTTAGTTCCTACAGGTTTAACAATGAATAAAAATTTTGCAAAAAAATAAAAAATTACAAATTATTTTTATACCTTCTGGATCGAGAGCGGCGACGGCGATCACGTGACCGAGAACGACTCCTACGAAAAACAGAAAAAATGATACAGTGGGTTTACTCCATTGGTTGTCCAATTCACGGAAAGTATGCAAGAAATGTTCACAAAAACAGATTTGCGTTTAAGCTATGTTTGGCTAACATTGCCAACCGTTTACACAATATTTTTATAATGCTGTGACACAGGCCTGCACCCAGGGGAGGTTCAAGGGATGTAGACCCCCCTTTTGGGGTCGCAAAATAAAAAATGTTTGCTATTTTTATGGCAAAAACAGCTATTTTTAAAAAATTTTCGCGCCGTCGGAGAAAAAGCAAAAATTTTTCAACTTCTGGGGGGCTCCGCCCCCCAGTCCCCCGTTGCATCTTACCTTGGTCCCCCCCCCCTTTTCAAAATCCTGGGTGCGGGCCTGCTGTGACATGCTTTATAATGCTGTTTATAAACGTTGCAAACTTGCTTTTATAATATTTTTACACACTACATACTCCATCTTTGACAGTAACGTCAACTATGCAGCAGGACTTAAAAACAGTGAAAAATGGCTGGCATTCAATTGGACCCGGGTACCCGACACTACCCGAAGCCCTATGTCGGGTAATTGCAACGCTACCCAGATACACGAGCAGTTTTCGGGTACCCGAAAACAAAATAGCTATTTTAAACCTCTTTTTACGTTTGCTATTAAACTAAACCAAGTGTAGGGCATATTGCAACCTAATTCTTATTTAGATGTAAGTTGGTAGTCCTCTAGTGACGGCAAAAAATATTAGTATTTGGTTCCATTATCAAATTTTTGTGATACGGGGACAATGGAGCTCATATTCAAACTAACTACAGAATTCAATATAATCGTAAAAAATCTGTACAGTTTTCGCTTTAGAAGGTACTGTTCGATATTAAGAGTACATAATATAAGAGTGTGCCACTGGGCACACTCTATAATGTTATCAGAGCAAAAACTATGCTCTGCTTGCTAACGGCCTACCCCCTCCCCGCAAATTAGACCCATCATTTCAAAGAATTTTGTGCGCTATGTTTGTGTTCTAAAGATCGAAGCAGGCACAAAACTCGCTAACTTCGAACTTACAACTTCGCTAATTCACAGAATACAAATTTAAAATTCAGTTTTTAAGTCTGCTTCTTGTTAGTTCAGCACATATAAGCCTGGCTTACTTCTACTGGGGGGGGGGGGGGGGGGTGCCTCCTATTCGGCGACCATCCCCCAATTCGAGGAGCCCCCATTAAATTCCGACCTCCCCCCAATAACCCCGAAAATTGCCATTTTTACCATTTTTAGCCTAAATTTTCAAAAACATTTCCGGATTCGCCGGATTTTACCTAATTTTCCACTATTTTAGCTTAAAAAACACCAAAAATTAGTTATTTTTTAGCAACTTTTACACAAAAAACCTAAAAATTTGTGTTCTACGTCCCTGAAAATTGCCATAGCAAAACACGAGTCAAAAAATTTGCGATATTTGGGCTCAGGGAGGTTGAAAACGTACCTATACTAAAATTGAGTTCGATTGGTCAAGTTTTAAAAGTTTTCGGTATTTGGGGGGGGGTGAACTAAAAACTACCAAATCCAGTTAATATCCGGTTTTTTCCGGTTTTAACTGGATATCGGATACTCGAGCAGGAAAATTTTCGGGTACCCGACTACCCGTGCCCATGCCTAATTGCTACTGTCCAGACCATCAAATCTTTCTGGGCTTTTTCAAGGCGAAAAAAGTGGGGATGGCGAAGTGGGGGGGGCGCCCCCACACTAGTTGGGGGATCCTAAGTCAGTGGTCCAAAATTGGCAAACATGCAGTAAAAATAGCCTGTTTTATACACTATACTGCTATAATTATGCTTAAAAGTGCTCAAAAATTGAGTTTGAGTACCTACCAAAATAGACGATTTTTGACCAAAAAATTCCGGCGAAGCTGGAAAATTTTTGAAAATGTTGACCAAAAATCATTAAAATTTATATAGCACTTTCTGGGCACCTTATAGTGAGTGGGGGGGAGCCCAAAAACGTGGGGGTGGGGCCGAGTGGGGGAGGGGGAACCCAAAAACTGGCCCCCCCAAAAGCCCAGTCTTTTCTACCTTTTCCTGGGCCTTTCCTCTCGGAGTCGAATTTTGCGCCCATTCAGATCCACCCCGTCCAGTTTGTCCAGGGCCGCCTTCATGTCAGAAGAACGGGCAAATTCAACAGTACTGAAAACAACAACAGCAACAAATTCTACAAAAAAAATAAATTAACACTTTCAAAAGAAAAAAAAATCGTAAAATTGAGAGCATATCAACCACTTCGCGTTGCTTATTGTGCAGTCTGCAATAATATCTCAACTAACATTTGGCCTCTATCACTACAAGTCAGCCACCCCACCATTTGAAAAAAGTACGACAGAAACTGCAGCAAAGTATATATACCCCTTTCAGTGCCAGCGTAAAAAACAAGGAGCTCGCCATGTCGCCAACCACAAGTTTTTTTGAGATATGGCTTTAATATCTCGTCCACGTAACAATAGAAGTGTTCTGACGACAACGCACTATGTCTAATCTGGCTTACTTCTAGGCCAAAATTTATGGGGGGGGGGCCAAAATGGGGGGGGGGGGCTCGAAGAAGCCCCCCCCCCCCCTCGAGGGGGGGGGGGGGGGGGGCACCGAAAATGGGGCGTTATATTTTTTGACAAATTTTTAGGTTTTGTGTGTAAAAATTGCTAAAAATCGCTAAAAATAACTAATTTTTGGTGTTTTTAAAGCTAAAATAGTGGAAAATTAAGTAAAAATCCGGCAAAGCCGGAAAATTTTTTGAAAATTTAGGCTAAAAATGGCAAAAAATGGCAATCTTCGGGGTTATGGGGGGCTCCTCGAACGGGGGGGAGGTCGCCGAATGGGGGGCCCCCCATCCACCCCCAGTAGAAGTAAGCCAGTCTAATGACCTCTAGACGTGCCCGTCATATGACGGGCTGGGGTACGTTGCTGATGGCCAGACCCCGTCATATGACAGGCCACCATTCCAAAATAAAAACAAAGTTGCATAATGCCATGTAACAGTTGTACTGTGTCGTTGCTAGTGCCAACAAGATATGACAACATATCTTATGTACAACGTTGGGTACAACCCGTGATATGACGGGTCGGCACTACTAAACAGTGCCAGACCCCGTCAAATGACAGGCTGGCACTGAAAGGGGTATGAAGAAGGTAAGTACCGAAAATATGATATAAGAGTTCCCACACCCCTCACAAGACCATGATTAAATACGTATGAAGACAAAAATCTAAAACCAAGGCAACCCAATACACTACGATCCTGGTCTTACCCCTCGTTTTTGCGACTGTTAGTCTCTGAATAGGTCACTTCACCAACCTGTCTCATGAAATCTTTCAGGTCCTAAAATTAAGCAACAACATAATGCAAACAAAAATTTGCAACAGAATGCAAGAAAAACAGGAACAATATTGTCAAGAGACATAGCCTATTCTTCACCAAACTTACACCACCAGCTTCAAGCAATTACCTAATCAAATCAGAAATCCCTAAAAGCCAAAAACATTGTTATGAGATCGCTGCAAACGTGGTATATATATGATGTGGGCAGGCCGGCCATAAAAACTACACTTCTGCAACTGCTGAACTATAGCCTTTGCTTAGGTGTCTGTTCTGAGCAACTCATGCAAAACAAGAGGGCAAACTTTAAGTCACAAATTTCTATTCAGAGTCCAAACAACTTACATTACCTGTTAGTCAACTACAAAATTTGGGTTTTGGTGCCGCCGCTGGTTGGCTGGAACCCAAGATTGGTGCGTGGATTAACTGAATGGTTGACCCCTAATTGATTGATTGATCAATTGATTGGTTGAACAAATGGATTGAATGATTGACCGACTGAGTGACACTTTTGACCCTGACCTGAACACCTGGTGGTTAACTGGTTTGGTTTGGGCGCCCAAACCTTGAATTGAATTGAACACACTGCGCACACAGACACATTGCACTGAACCCTGGACCTTGTATGGAGGGTTGGACTTAAAGCAGACAAAAAATTTAAACACATTATAATAATGGACAATGGAGGAAAACAATCCAACAATATGGTAGCAGCTTTAAGCATGACACGTACGTTACAGGTACAGACCCGGCAGTCAGTGATTACTCGTCACTGAACAAGTTTTTATGACAAATCTTTAATCAAAATTTTACAACTGTGGAAACAAATTTGCGGAATTTTGGAAATCGTAAAAAAACAACAACCATTATATATATATATATATATATACAGTGTTTTTTTTTCGCCGACGGCTTATGTGTAACGTTACACACCTCTCCAAAATTTTTTGCTATTTTTCAGAAAAAAGTGTGTAACTACCTAAAAATTCCTAATTTGCTCGCGTTTTGCTTAACGCATGTACACAATTTTATTGTTAACAAAAGTATTCCGTTAAAAAATTATATATAAGTAAAATTTTAACATCTTATTTACAGCAATATTTGGAGTTTCACCAAATCAGATCTACAAAATTAAAAAATTGCGCAGTTATATCGATGATTTGCATTTATTGGTTTTGACTTGATAGAACGAAGGAAAACACCAGTACATCGAGGAGCATAATTTTTCTAAAGACCTCCTGTATCACAAAACTTTGCAAGGAACCAGTTAAATTTTGCTTTATAAACTGAAAAATTTTGGTGTTTAAGCGTTTTTAATACAAGAACGAACAAATATAGCAAATATAATATGCATATAACTAACTAATACTTAAATATATAATAACGAAAATATAATGCTAGACATGGTGCAAAAGGGGGGCCTGGGGGGCGAAGCCCCCCAGAAACGGTAAATATGTGGAAACAAATGAATGAGCATTGGAAAAAGTTCCGACCATTTGGTAAAATTTGTCCAAAATTTTGGTGTAACGTTACACAGTCGCCAAAATTTTTTGCTATTTTCCAGAAAAAAGTGTGTAATTACACGCGTTTTTGAGCAAAAAAAAACACTGTATATATATATATATACGTACGTCATTTGCCTAAGGTTATTGTAAAATTTGAATTGTTGAAAATTTTTTAAAACATTTAAATCTGGACACTACAATTTTCAGAAAACGCCCCCGACATGGGCAGTGTCGATCCCTCTGCATCTACGTAAGCTAAACTTATTCGCAGCTAGCCTTCCTTCAACACAAGGAGGTGGTTGGAGTGCACCCGGCCCAAAAGCAAGAGAACGAGCTGAAAAACTCTGGTTCCGGCTGGTTACAGGTATACCTAAGGCTTCCAAATGACCTAAAAGAAACCGTAACTATACATATACGTATATACGCATACAGCACAGTTCCGCACTGTTGCACAGTTCCGCACTGTTACACAAAAACAGCTAGAATCTAGCATAAAACCGAGAAACGTTTACACGTACGTACATATGCTATAACAAGAGCACATACTTTTACGTCAAGAAAATGAAGTAAACGCTGGCCAGCAGGCGGATCCACGAAGGATACAAGCATTAATCACAAAGAAATAATGAAAAATGCCTGCCTGCAGTCACTAAGGCCGAAGTCCGAACAGGCGGGAGCCAATGGGCGCTGTGAGCGCTCTTACCCAGAGAAAACTAGTCTCTGGAGGAAAACCTCTCAGACTGGGCTATGCACAGTCAGAGAGGTTTTGATAAAACCTTCTCTGGCTATGTTGCAGAACAGATAAAGCCGAGCTGGCTGTTCTTCTTGGACAACCAGGCAGGAGCTCCAGGGAACAGTTCTCCCTGGGTAAGAGCGCTCACAGCGCCCATTGGCTCTCTCCTGTTCGGACTAAGGCTACGGCTTTAGTCTGCAGGCAGGCGTTTTTCATTATTTCTTTAAGGTGGTGGTTTCCTTTTGTGTAAATTTGACCCTAAAGACTACAATTCTTTATGAAAGTAGATGAAACTTTCCAAATATGCTATTTTGGTGCTCTTTAACATTCTCGGACCAGTCCCACATTTTTAGGTGAAACGATGAGAATTTTTCGGTTTTTGCCATTATACTCTCGGAGGTAGTCGATACATCATATTGGTTGTTATGGATGGAATGAGGGTACAAAAACGAACATTTTTGCTTTTACAACTTTGGAGCTATCTCTAATGGTTAAGTCAGTATAAGCCAAAAACGATTTTTGGGGTCAAAAAACGGCTGTTTTCGAAAAAATCAGTTTTTTCAAAATTACTGCTAAATCATACGAACAATCTTTGGTTATTTATACGCAATCGATAAGCGGTCTAATTGCCCATTTTATCAGTGCCTATTAGCTGGGCTTCGTTGCCTTAGGCTAGAGATTTGGCCGAATAACCATATTTGCAAAAACTGCGATTATTTTGTTTTGAACAGCGATTTCTCAAAAACTACTCAATGGATTCGCTTGATTTTTGGCTCGATGAAAATTGGCACTATTGCGGAGGGACATTTTTCTTGGTTTGAGCTAAAACTTCACCAGTTGCGAGAAAATTGAATACAAAGTTGCGAAATTTCGTGTCACCGCACATTTGCCGGATTTTCTGAAGTATTGAGACTTGTTGAGCCAAATCCAAAAAAATGTCCCTCGGCGCATATGTCCTTCATATCATGACACAAGAAAAAATTTTGGCCGATTCTACAGTTTTGAGAAATCCATGTTCAAAAATGTTTGTCTATATTTAGCCTGTCAGAAGTCAGTATGTCAGAAAAGTTTTGCTAGTTTTGATTTAATTTTGCTGGTTTCGTAAACTCATCTGAATGTACAGGTTATAAGCTTTAAAACGATGTATAAAGCTCTTTCCAACTCCCAAAATTGCGAAAGTTATAGCGTTTCAAAAAATAACGACAAAAGCACTGCACAAAAGGATACCACCACCTTAAGAGCACATACTTTATATCGCTCGCTCGCTTCGCAAACAATTAAAACCCCTCCCCGAAATGGATCCTGCTAATTTGAACGAGTAATTATTCACAGCAATGAGCGACCCTCGTTAGACTGTAGTTACCCAGAATTTTTGACAAGACGAAAGAGACAGTCAAGTGTAGCTACACGTTCATGACAAAATCTGGGCACGTTTCAGAAAACGAAAGGAGCAAAATGCCCAAAAAGTATATAAAGAAGGCGGAGAGCGAAATAAAGACAGGAAGAGAAGGATGCTGCCCGGAGGGGGGGGCCCACTCGGCCCCACCCCCATTTTTTTGGGTTCCCCCCCCCACTCACCCTAAGGTGCCCAGAAATTGCCAAATTTTTAGGATTTTTGGTCAAAATTTCCAAACATTTTTGATCAGAAATCGCCTGTTTTGGTGCTAAAACTTGATTTTTGAGCCCTTTTAAGCATAGTCATAGCAGTGTATGTGGAAAACAGGCTATTTATACAGCATTTTTAGCATTTTTGGCCCATATTATTCCCCCCCACTTTTCGACCTTCCCCCCCACTAGTGGGGGGGCGTCCCCCCCCACTTATTTTTGCCTAAAATAAACCCAGAGAGTGCAAGCATATGATACTAACTACGTACGTATATATATATATACGTAGATATTCATTGTGTGGGGTGAGCGGTTGTCAGTTGTTTGTTGCAAAACTACAGCAAATTGAAAGTACAGTAGTTTCAACCAAAAGAAAACGCGAAGAGCCCTCCCTCAGCTATGAACTAAAGCAGGATAAGAACAAATAGATTCTATGAACTCAAGCTACAGCGAAAATTTGGAAAACCTAAACAGGGAAATACAATGTTTGTAACAAGCCCGAAAAAGAAGCAACGTTTTGTCTTTGTCAACCATTGTTACAACAACACACAATAATGACTACGTACGTATACATCATGTATATACTGAAAATGAGAAATGTTTTTCAATTGGGCGGGGTGGGCTGCGAATAAAATTAAGTCCTGTAAGAAACACCTGAGCTTTTTACAAAACTAAAACACAAAACCAAACGACTGAACTATAGGTTATACCTGCCAGGATACACGACTGGACAAATTTTCAACTATCAATCGATATTCCGTTCTAAAAGATAAAACAAAAATGAGCTACAACAGCATATATACTTATTTGCAAAACGTGGGAAACATAACTATGTACAACAATGGACACAAACCAGGTTTAGGTATATATATATATGTATGTATATGTATATATATATATGTACGTATGTATGCATACGTACATACGTATATTGCAAAGCTGCCATTTTTGTGACCAAAATCAACTTTTAGAGTGCATGCTAAAAAAATAGCACTAGTTTTAGAATATGTTTAGAAACACCTTTGCCCAAACCCAAAGCCCCACCCACCCAAGAAAAAAATCACTAGAGTAAAAGCGCAGGTATCCGGCACCAAAAACACGAATGACACATAGTTAGGATTCGAACTGACCACTCTTTCAGAAGGTTATTTATACAGTATATATTAGGGATCGGCCGGAGCAAGGATTTTCGCTCCGGCCGGAGCCGGAGCCGGAGGCAGGTTGACTCCGGCCGGAGCCGGAGCCGGATTTTTTCATTGTCAATCTTTAGGCTGAAAGTCTTCAACGACCAATATTTTTAGGCCATTACAAAAAATGGTTATCAAAATATATATTGTTAATATTTAAGGGTTAAGTGCTGTTGTATCTATGCGTTGTTAAGATGGCTTTGTTTATTTGCTATATAAAAATCACTGTAATCACTTTTAATACATAGGAGAGGAGACCTCACTCTTCTAATCGACAGTAAAAATGACTAAAACATTCCATGTATTATATATTACTGTATATATATATATATAATGCAGTTAGCAAGGACCTCTGAATGAATTCAAATGTTATATATATATATATATATATATATATATATACAAACAATGATATTCAAAATAGAAAAGAAAGCATGAAATCACGACATTCTTATAATAGGATACGTATAAATAAATAATAACTTGCTAAAGTATAAATAAACGCATAATTAAACGCAGATTGGGTGTCTCACTTACTTTCGCAGTCAGAAATAAAATCAAAATTACAAAAACCCGCGCCTATGGCGGGAATTTTTTTGAAAAATTGCCATTTTTATTTTACACGGAGTAAAATTTGACGATATAGTTCAATATAAATTAAATACGAACAGTAGTGTTAGGTACTGGGTAGAAACTCCGGCTCCGGTACCTCTGCCTCCGGCTCCGGTTAACCGGAGCCGGAAGTCGTAATTCCGGCCGGAGCCGGAGCCGAAGCCGGAGCCGGATCCGATCCCTAGTATATATATCATAGGGGTCGCGGCAGCGACCCCTATAATATGTGTCAAAAGTCCCTGGAGACACCGTAAAATAAGCTGCGCAGAGGCTGCGCAAAATCCTGCGCAGACCCTGCGCAGATTTCATGCGCAAATTGTAGAGCACATCGAGTTTAGTATGTGTGCGAAGTTTCAGCCCCGTATCACTTTCCGTTAAAAAGTTGTGCCCCGGACCGGTTATGGCGGCGATGTTTTTTTTTCCGGTTTCTCCTATTTAATGGTCGTATTGTCCTGACTTTCCGCCTCTTTCACGTAATCTGCAGCGGAGGCCGGACCTAAAGGGGTATAGGGTCTGGTAGTACCCCATGCGCCATTTAAGAATCGCTACTTTTTTTGCGCCGCAGGTGCGCCACAGCGCCGCAGCGGCGCCGCAAAGTCGGCTCAGAGCGAAAAGTGACCATTTTTGTGGTCGCTGCGCAGCTCGAACGTTAGGAGCTGGAGCCGATTTCTTTTTATATTCAGAAACTACATATATTGAACTAACTAAATAGCTAAGTCTCGTTTCTCTATCACTTCCCATGCGACCACAGTGGCCGGTCAAAAATGGTGAAAATTCGAAAAATGAAAAATCGAAATTTCTCGCTGTGTATTCAACTTAGAAAGCTCAATTCTTTCATACAAAGGTTTTCTGGCACGGCGAATTGATTCCCGTAAGCAGTTTTGCCGTCGGACCCACCCATATTGTTGGGCTGGTTCCACTTTGCTGTCGGGAGGGTCAAGTCGGTACCGACTTCCAAGAACACCATATAGGACTGTGCATAGCCTCTCAAAACTTTGTCCATAGGCCCCCCCTTCCGGGCCTTTTCCGCCCGCCCCCCATTTTGCTGGGCTGGTCCACTTTGTTGTCGGGAGGGTCAGTCGGTACCGACTTCTGCTGCATGGCCTCTCAAACTTTGTCCATAGGGTTTTCTGGTGCGCCCAGCTCATTTCCGGAGTCCGTTTTGCCGTCCGACCCACCCATTTTGCTGGACTGGCTCCACTTTGCCGTTTGAAGGGTAAATCGGGTAGGGGGTCAAGCGGTCAAAAAGATTTGGGGTCAAATCTCGGTCAAAAATAAAATTTTCAAAAGTGGTCAAATTTGGTACCAAATGAAAGCCCGCTAGTCGAACTGAGACAACTTTTGTCATAGAAGTGCGTACCTAAAGTGGCTGTAGAGGGCTGTGGTGTGGGGTGGGGTGGGGACTTAGGCGATTTTGGGTCAAAAATTAAAATTTTCAAAAGTGGTCAAATTTGGTACCAAATGAAAGCCCGCATCGAACTGAGCAACTTTTGTCATAGAAGTGCGTACCTAAAGTGGCTGTAGAGGGCTGTGGGGATGGGGGGGGACTTAGGCGATTTTGGGTCAAAAATTAAAATTTTCAAAAGTGGTCAAATTTGGTACCAAATGAAAGCCCGCATCGAACTGAACAACTTTCGCCATAGAACCACCCACCCAAACTTGCTGTGTCGGATTTATATACTTTCTTTCTCAACCGGATTAAACGACAGACATAGACATAGACATAGACGACCAACACACATATTATCCCCTTTTGTGCGGAGCATTTTTGTTACTTGTTGAAATATATCATAGGGGTCGCGGCAGCGACCCCTATAATATGTGTGAAAAGTGGCAGGAGACAGTGTAAAATAAGCTGCGCAGAAGCTGCGCAAAATCCTGCGCAGATCCTGCGCAGATTTCATGCGCAAATTGTAGAGCACATCGAGTTTAGTATGTCTGTGAAGTTTCAGCCCCGTATCACTTACCGTTAAAAAGTTGTGCCCCGGACCGGTTATGGCGGCGATGTTTTTTTTCCGGTTTCTCCTATTTGATGGTTGTATTGTACATAATGTTCGCCGCTTTCACGTGATCTGCAGCGGTGGGCCAACCTAAAGGGCTATGGGGTCTGGTAGTACCCTCTAAAGAATTTAAGAATCACAATTTTTTTGCGCCGCAGCTGCGCCACAGCGCCGCAGTGGCGCCGCAAAGTCGGCTCATAGCGAAAAGTGACCATTTTTGTGGTCGTCGCTCAGGTCGAACGTTGCGAGCTGGAGCTGATGTCTTTTTATATTCAGAAATTACATATATTGAACTAACTAACGGTCCAGGTTGCGTTTCTCTATCACTTAACTAGCGACCACAGTGGCCCGTCAAAGATTGCTAAAATTCGAAAAATGAAAAATCGAAATTTCTCGCTATCTAAATTTAACTTTGAAAGCTCAAATCTTCCATACAATGGTTTTCTGGCACGGAGAATCGATTCCCGCAGTCAGTTTTACCGTCAGACCCACCCATCTTGCTGTGCTGGTTCCACTTTGCAGTCGGGAGGGTCAAGTCGGAAACCGCTTCCTGGAGGTCCATAGTAGGCTTTACCTGGCCTCTCAAAACTTTGTCCATAGGGGTTTTTTGGTGCGCCCAGCTCATTCCCGGTATCCATTTTGCCGTCCGACGTACCTATTTTGCTGTGCTAGTTCCACTTTGCCGTCGGGAGGGTCAGTCGGGTGGAGGGGGTCAAGTGGTCGAAATAAAAATTTTTCAAAAGTGGTCAAATTTGGTATCAAACGAAAGCTCTAAGTGAGCTGAGCAACTTTTGTCATAGAACTGCATGCTCAAAGTGGCTGTAGAGTGCTGTGGTGGGGTGAGCTGGGGACTTAGGCTATTTTGGGTCAAAAATAAAATTTTTCAAAAGTGGTCAAATTTGGTACCAAATGAAAGCCCTAAGCGAGCTGAGCAACTTTTGTCATAGAACTGCATGCTCAAAGTGGCTGTAGAGTACTGTGGTGGGGTGCAGCTGGGGACTTAGGCTATTTTGGGTCAAAAATAAAATTTTTCAAAAGTGGTCAAATTTGGTATCAAATGAAAGCTCTAAGTGAGCTGAGCAACTTTTGTCATAGAACTGCGTACCCAAAGTGGCTGTAGAGTGTTGTGGTGGGGTGGGGGGGACTTAGGCGATTTTCGGTCAAAAATGAAATTTTTCAAAAGTGGTCAAATTTGGTACCAAATGAAAGCCCTAAGCGAGCTGAGCGGCTTTTGTCATAGAACTGCATGCTCAAAGTGGCTGTGGAGTGCTGTGGTGGGGTGGGGTGGGGACTTGGGTGATTTTCGGTCGAAAATGAAATTTTTCAAAAGTGGTCAAATTTGGTACCAAATGAAAGCCCTAAGCGAGCTGAGCAACTTTTGTCATAGAACCAGACACCAATATTTCTTCATAACTCACTCCCAAACTTTTTCTTTACTTCTTCACTCGAATTTAAAATATATACTTTATTTTATTTATTATATATTTAAAATATTTTGGAATTAGACATAGACGATAGACGACCAACACACACATATTATCCCCTTTTGTGCGGAGCATTTTTGTATATATATATATATATATATATATATATATATATATATATATATATATATATATATGAGTGGATTTCTGAGTAGTTCAGATCTGGAGTCGTTGTTAGCGGACAACCTTGAAAAATCGATTGACCTCTCTTTTTGTCAGTTGATTATTGATTAGGATTGGTAGGGGTAGTATAACCTGCAAATATCAGCTTGTTTTGGTGGGGTTAATGAGTAAGGTCCATTTTTGTGATTTTGCTACGGCAGCTAAATGTCCAATTTTACTTCTTGACTTTGTTCCACTATATTGAAAGACATAGACGTGGTACGGTGCTACTTTTGGTCCTCAAATTGTTCACAGAGCTCTACTATGGCTATGCAAAAGGCGTTCTCCTTCAGCTGTCATGTAGTTTCCGAAAACTACAGTGTTAAGGTCACTGACCCCACCCGTCGAGTGTAGTGCGAAGTAAGTTTATTCGAACTAGAGGACCTATTACTGCGAGGCGGGACGCAATTTTGTATATATCATTTTTAAGATCATAATAAACCTGCTCGCCAAAAATGAGCCGAATCATGGGCCCAGTTTTGAGATATGGCTCTTCAAAGTTCGAAAAATCGCCAATTTTGGGCCAAAAGAGCAATTAAGTCAAGTTTGGGCCGCCATAGCCTACTAATGAGAAAAGCTTGTGAGCTAATGTTTTCAGCACATAAACTAGGTACCATGGACAGTGTATTAGATCAATTTCAGTCAAATCTGAGAAATTTAATTTTTTTCGATTTTTCAACACCCAAAATGTGACCGAAAAATCGAAAAAATAAAATTTCTCAGATTTGGCTGAAATTGATCTAAAACACGGTCTATGGCACATTGTTTATGTGGTAAAAATATTAGCCCCCTAGCTTTTCCCATTAGTAGGCTATGGCGGCCCAAACTTGACTACATCGCTCTTTTGGCCCAAAATCGGCGATTTTTCTAACTTTGAAGAGCCATATCTCAAAACTGGGTTAGGGATTTGGCCCATTTTTGGCCAGCAGGTTTATTATGATCCTAAAAATGATATATTAAAAAATTGCGTCCCGCCTCGCAGTAATAAGTTCTCTAGCTCGAATAAACTTACTTCGCACTACTCTCGACGGGTGGGGTCAGTGACCTTAAAACTGCAGTTTTCGGAAACTACATGACAGTTGAAGGAGAACACCTTTTGCATAGCCATAGTAGACCTCTATAAACAATTTGTGGACCAAAAGTAGCGCCGTACCACGTCTATGTCTTTCAATATAGTGGAACAAAGTCTAGAAGTAAAATTGGACATTTAGCTGCCATGGCAAAATCACAAAAATGGACCTTACTCAGCAACCGCTCATCAAAACAAGCTGATATTTGCAGGTTTTACTGCCCCTACCAATCCTAATCAACTGGCATAGTAAGAAGAAAATAGATTTTCCAGGTTGTCCGTTCTATCTGCGAGCATCCCAGGAATAGACTCATATATATATATACGTATATATATATATATATATATATATATATATACAAGTAACAAAAATGCTCCGCACAACAGGGGATAATATGTGTGTTGGGCCTATGTCTATCCTTTAAATTACGGTTGAGAAAGGCATAAATTCGACACCGCAAAAAAAGTTGCTCAGCTCACTTAGGGCTTTCATTTGATACCAAATTTTACCACTTTTGAAAAATTTTATTTTTGACCCAAAATCGCCTAAGTCCCCACCCCGCCCCACCACAGCACTCTACAGCCACTTTGGGTATGCAGTTCTAGTTTTGTTTCCTCTTTTTTTTTTTGACAAAGTTGCTCAGCTCACTTAGGGCTTTCATTTGGTACCAAATTTACCACTTTTGAAAAATTTTATTTTTGACCCAAAATCTCCTAAGTCCCCACCCCGCCCCACAACAGCACTCTACAGCCACATTGGGTATGCCGTTCTATGACAAAAGTTGTTCAGCTCACTTAGGGCTTTCATTTGATACCAAATTTGACAACTTTTGAGAAACTTTATTTTCGACCATTTGACCCTCCCACCCGACTGATCCTTCAAACGGCAAAGTAGAACCAGCCCAGCAAAATAGGTACGTCGGAAGGCAAAACGAATACCGGGAATGAGCTGGGCACACCAGAAAACCCCTATAGACAAAGTTTTGAGAGGCCAGGTAGAGCCTACTATGGACCTCCAGAAAGCGGTTTCCGACTTGACCCTCCCGACGGCAAAGTAGAACCAGCCCAGCAAGACACGTCGGACGGCAAAACGGATACCGGGAATGAGCTGGGCACACCAGAAAACCCCTATAGGCAAAGTTTTGAGAGGCCAGGTAGAGCCTACTATGGACTTCCACGAAGCGGTTTCCGACTTGACCCTCCCGACGGCAAAGCGGAACCAGGCCAGCAAGATGGGTGGGTCTGACGGTAAAACTGACTGCGGGAATCGATTCTCCGTGCCAGAAAACCACTGTATGGAAGATTTGAGCTTTCAAAGTTAAAATAGATAGCGAGAAATTTCGATTTTTCATTTTTCGAATTTTCGCCATCTTTGACGGGCCACTGTGGTCGCTAGGGAAGTGGTAGAGAAACGCAACCTGGACCGTTAGTTAGTTCAATATATGTAATTTCAGAATATAAAAAGAAATCCGCTCCAGCTGGTAACGTTCGACCTGAGCGACGGCCACAAAAATGGTCACTTTTCGCTATGAGCCGACTTTGCGGCGCCACTGCGGCGCTGTGGCGCAGCTGCGGCGCAAAAAAAGTTGTGATTCTTAAATTCTTTAAGAGGTACTACTAGACCCCATAGCCCTTTAGGTTGGCCCACCGCTGCAGATCACGTGAAAGCGGCGAACATTATGTACAATACAACAATCAAATAGGAGAAACCGGAAAAAAACATCGCCGCCATAGCAGGTCCGGGGTGCAAGTTTTTAACGGTAAGTGATACAGGGCTGAAGCTTCACAGACATACTAAACTCGATGTCAGCTCTACAGGGTACGCATGAAATCTTCGCAGGACCTGCTCAAGTTTTTGCGCAGCTTCAGCTGCCAGCTTATTTTACACTGTCTCTAGCGACTTTTCACACATATTATAGGGGTCGCTCCTGTATGACCCACGCGACTACATCGACCGCACTTTCAAATATCCGCAGAAGTCAGCTACTGAAACCAGGGTACAGTGTAGTGCGCAGTTCACCCTAGGTTTCAACGGAGGGAGCCTATATATTCCCTTTTCAAATACGTAAACAAAAGGACAACCTATAATCAGCGCGTCGTCCTCGAGAACCTCCTCCGCCATAACCGCCTCCAGGCGGGCCATTCCAGCCAATTCGATCACGACCTCTCGGAGTTCCTTTCGCCAGTTCCACAATCAGCCTAGAAAACAAAAAACACAATAATGCGTTTCAAAATGTTGCATATGCATATATATACGTATATACGTACGTAAAATAAAACATATAATACAGATCAGCTCAGAACCATTTTAAAACTCTATGATTTACTCTCTATGGTAGACGACAAAAGATAGACCCAAGAATTATAGGGCAAACTTTTCTCACCTTTCTCCCAACAATTCTTTTCCATTCAGCTCGTAGGCAGCATCATCAGCATCACGATAATCATCAAATTCCTAAAGTTAACGTACAATTTAGAAAGCAGATAGCAACGAAAACATTTGGAATTTAAAATACAAGAACAAAAAGTGCTCCTTCGTCGCATGTAAAATACATATGAGTCTTCGTAGGCAGGTTGTATATACATAATCAGAAACTAGCCTGTAAAATACATATGATTTCCGTAGGGAGGTTGTAAATTATGGAAAACAAGTTGCAACCGCTTAACATATGAGCCTGTCCTACAACGAGGCTCATATTGGCGTTACGAATAATTTGCAGAGATATATTTTACTTTTGTATAAATCCATACTGTAGTGTTTCGAGAATGCATTAGGTGTACCGTGTACCACAGCGTATCGCGAAATATTAGGTGTGCCATAGTATTTCAGGAAACATCAGGTTGCATGTACAGTTCAGCTTGAGCAGTCGTAGTTCACTTCAGTCCATTTCTTCTGGGCCACAACGTCTATTCATTTTTTCCGTAATGAGGATAAAGCCGAGGTTCTTTAATGAAGCTTTAATGTGGAATGCACTGTGACGCCAATATGAGCCTCGTTGTAGGACAGGCTCATATGTTAAGCGGTTGCAACTTGTTTTCCTTAATTTACAACCTCCCTACGGAACTCATATGTATTTTACAGGCTAGTTTCTGATTATGTATATACAACCTGCCTACGAAGACTCATATGTATTTTACATGCGACGAAGGAGCACTTTTTGTTCTTGTTTTCTATTATTTTATATATGTATGCTCCTGAAGGTATGTATAGATATCTTTCAACAGTAGCAAGCAAGCCAATCACAGCTCGTACCGCACCGCTTACACTCTACAGCCACTTTGGGTACGCAGCTCTATGACAAAAGTTGCTCAGCTCACTTAGGGCTTTCATTGGATACCAAATTTGACCACTTTTGGAAAATTTTAGTTTTGACCCAAAATCACCTAAGTCCCCACCCCACCCCACCACAGCACTCTACAGCCACTTTGAGCATGCAGTTCTATGACAAAAGTTGCTCAGATCGCTTAGGGCTTTCATTTGGTACCAAATTTGACCACTTTTGAAAAATTTCATTTTTGACCGAAAATCGCCTAAGTCCCCACCCCACCCGCCACAGCACGCTACAGCCACTTTGAGCATGCAGTTCTATGACAAAAGTTGCTCAGATCGCTTAGGGCTTTAATTTGGTACCAAATTTGACCGCTTTTGAAAAATTTCATTTTTGACCCAATGACCTCCCACCGACCTGACCCTCCAGATGGCAGAGTAAAACAAGCACAGCAAGATGGGTGGGTCAGACGGCAAAACGGATGCCAGGAATGAGCTGGGCGCATCAGAAAACCCCTATAGACAAAGTTTGGAGAGGCTATGTACAGTTCTATATGGTGTTCCCGTCGAAGTCGCTACCGACCGGACCCACCAGATGGCCAAAGTAGAACCAGCACAGCAAGACGAGTGAGCCAGACGGCAAAACGGACACCTGGAATAAGCTGGGCGCACCAGAAAACCCCTATAGACAAAGTTTGGAGAGGCTAGTAAAGCCTGCTATGGACCTCCGGGAAGCGGTTACCGATTTGACCCCCCGGACGGTCAAGTGGAACCAGCCCTGCAACTTGGGTTAGTCGTGCAGCAAAACTGCTAGCGGGAGTCTATTCTCCGTCCCAAAAAACCTTTGTATGCAAAATTTGGAGCTACTCATGTAACAAAATAAGCGAAAAAATTAAGTTCAAAGTTCGACCCAAAATTCACCAACTTTAGCCGGCCAGTACCGAAAAATTACGCACAGAGACGGAAAATCACTCTAGCTTTTGAACGACCCCGATATGTGTACTGTTTAACCATATGGTCAGTATTGCTATATATAGCCCAGTCTGACTTATTAAGGCGCCTTTGAAGCTATACTTTTTGGCCATTTTTTAGCGTTTTGGCCGACTTTGGCCCCCAGCCAAAAATTTTTCAGGGTCAAGGAGGCATAAAACCTAGCTTATTTCTTATTTTCGATTTGTACTACAAGAATATATGGGTTTCATAGGCAAAATTTTTCTATCTGTAGTTATGCAAGCTACAAAACCCCTTATGAGACATCAAAGCGAGAAATAGCGGAAAAAAAGAAAAACACAATTTTCGTAAGCGATTTTTGGCGCAACTTTTTAACGGAAAGTGGTACGGGGATGAAACTTGGCAAAT
>JASAND010000714.1:0-17873 GCA_030248195.1 Trissonchulus latispiculum | reverse complement strand
AAATGCTCCTTGCAGTCGCATGAAAAAGTTAATATGAGCTATGATGGTCAACATTTAAATGTGTCAAGGACAAGATTTAAAATGTTTAATATGAGCCAACATCTAAATAAGTAGAGGACAAGATGTAAACGGTTAATATGAGCCGCTACGTTTCTCTTGGGCTCATATTGACGCGACTAAAATGGTAAACATACAGTTTACGGTTGGCATATAAGCATCAGTGTTTATAAACGATTTGATTGGCTTGGGAATATTGAATTAATGTGATGATTGCGATGATAACTTCAAACGTGATTTCTCAAGATTTCACAACATGTGTAAGTTCCACATTTTCGTTTCTTCATTAGATTGGACTTCGATTTCGTTTTGTTGACTTATATGGTGGATGTGTACTTGGATGTAGCGGTGGAGAAGAAAACATTTACGTACAACTTTGCAAAATTAATGTTTATGCGTCATTATTCATGCAAGCCACTTCAGTGTTGGATTAAAAGTAAGCAAAAGCTAAATGAGCGTCAATATGAGCCCAAGAGAAACGTAGCGGCTCATATTAACCGTTTACATCTTGTCCTCTACTTATTTAGATGTTGGCTCATATTAAACATTTTAAATCTTGTCCTTGACACATTTAAATGTTGACCATCATAGCTCATATTAACTTTTTCATGCGACTGCAAGGAGCATTTTTCCTACTTGTATAATATCTACCATCAAATTTGTAGCTGTATAACCGGCTTCTGAGAATAAACAACTTCTTCTTCTTCTATTCCAGCATGTACTGAAGCTGGAGTTGGAAAGTAGTGCCTACGCAATTAAGCATGTTAGGGGAAGTATGATTTACAAACGACGGTAAGTGCTAACCTACTAAAATAAATCTATAAAAACTTTTACTTTCAAGCCAGTATAAACTTGATAAACACAGAAATACAACGTACGTAACCATAATGTACCCTCATGTAAGTATCAAAAAAAATCCAAGCATCTTAACTTTGACCAGAGCAGTTTGCTGTTGCCGTCAGTTGCTAAAAAAACCACTAGTTTTAACAACTTGTTAAAACAGTGTTACCAATACAGCAGGTCCGCTGGAAATCATTTACCTAATAAACTAAAGCTCGGTTCGCACTAGGGCACAAGCACAAGCACAACCGATTCACACTATTGAAAACTTGCACAACGCAGAGTTGAATTCAGTTTAGCTTACTGCACAAGCACAACGCCAGCATCCAATCAAAATAGTGTTACACTTTGAGCAGAAGGCGTGGCAAGGCTGAATTTCAAAATGTCATTGGTTATGTTTGTGCCGTAGTGTGAACGTTTTCATATTGTGCTTGTGCTTGTGCGCTAGTGCGAACCGGTCTTAAATCTACCTAATTTTTCGCCTCAATAATAAAACGCTACAACTTACTGAATAAACGCAGGTAGATGTAAAGAGTATTGAAATATCTTATCATAAAAAATTAACGAAATCAACGCAGCCAACGACAATGACAATATGCATTAAAACATAACATAGAAACTACAATGACAGGTCAAACAGAAGAAACACATCAAAGCAATGTTCCATTGGTAAACATTAAACATTCAAAATTAATAATCAACAAAGCAAGTTAATAATAAAACAGACAGACCGATTGCTCCATACAATCGGTAGTTTAGACATGAAATAATATTTACAAAACGTATGATTAATACGTTTACAGTTAAATAAACGCGAAAGCTAAGTAATTAAATGTAGGCAGATTCAATCCTTGGCCTGCTGGGCTTGTTCCACACGGGCTTGTTCCACACAATTCTGCAGGAGCTTATCCACCTGATCTGTCTCACATTCTGGCTCAATTTCAAAATCCTAAACACAAAAATATGCAGATCTTTCATCGGCAGCGTCTCAATGGATGCATCAAATTTAGACTTACATACATACACTCATGAATTAGCAAGACAGATCGGAACTACGCCCACGCCTTATGGTGGTACCAGACACATAGTCTGACAATTAATTGACAGCATGTCACAAAATGCACGGTACATACAGAACTGAGTTTCTACCGGCAGTAGGTATTAACCGGAAATGCAAATATCTAGTAACAGAACAGTTCGATTACTGCAGACCCACGCAGAAAAATGTGTTCAAACGTGCGGGTTGAAGGAGATAGTAAGCTACGCTCAACCGAAAAAGCTAGCTAAATGGACATAATGTAAGTTTTGGTGGTACAAAATTTTCAAAATATCCAAGTGAAGTTTGTCCATAATGGTTCCTTGGAATGGAATCCAAATCAGAAATTTAAATCTGATGCGAAACCTCGTTACCTAGAAATGCACTTACAATAAAATTACGGAATTTAACAGCAGCTGAATTGAGAAATCAGTGGGTTGATTGAAGCACTGGCGTAATCAGAATAAAATTTCAACAGGGCAATGAAGATATTTTACTGCTTATCTTTAGCAGTACAAAGTAGTCTATAGTGACCAGAGAAGCATATAACTGCAAACTTCAATCTGAGCACCAAAACAAACCAAACAAGCAAATTGGCATGAATGGGTTGCCGCTGTCATTTTTCCTCTTATCAGGAGTCATATCTGAAGCTGCGTAGATTTAAGAACTTTGGCTCTATTACAATTTTTATCTACTCAACGAGAGCTTTCGAATGACACCGGTATCGACCGGATCCGACAGTTTTCAGTTTTGACCCATTTTGGCCGGTTTAGGCCATTTTTGACCCCTTTGAGGCCCCGTAACTCCTTTTCTGTACATTTTGGTGCTTTGGCCCTATTACAACATTATCTGCGCAACGAGAGCTTTCGAATGATACTCATATTGAATGGTTTCCGTTACTTTCTATTTTGACCCATTTTGACCGGTTTTGGCCATTTTTGACCCCTTTGAGGCCCCGTAACTCATTTCCTGTACATTTTGGTGCTTTGGACCTATTACAACTTTTTCTCTACGCAACGAGAGCTTTCGAATGATACCCATATGAGCCCAATTGGACAACTTTCAATTTTTACCATTTGCAGCATCACCGTATCGAGTACTTTCACCCTGAGTCGTACCGGATCGCCCAGGAGATATGCAAACCTCCAAGCCCTTCAAAATGAGGTATCAACCACCTCTCTACCCCTTACCAATCTCGAGATCTGGGGGTGGACACATTCGGCAAGAAATAATAAATAAATAAATAAATAATAAATAACGGACATACCCAAGTTAAAGGGTTGCCTTTTTGTGAAAAAGCGGCAACCCAAAAATTGTGACACAAAATTCCGGCGAAGCTGGAAGGAATATTTCTGGATTTTTGACAAAAAATAAAAGTTTGGCAGTTCCTGGGTACTTTAAGGTGAGTGGGGGATGCCCAAATAGTGGAGTGGACCGGGTGCGGATGAAGTCGCCGAGTGTAGTGTTGATCACGGACCCAACTATTTTATTTTCTGTGACCCTAGCTAGTTACCCTAAAAACTGAAGGAAAAACAATATAAACAATTACCGGACTAATTGACTTCAATAGGGTTGACACCAAACGCCGCACTGAACACAGCTTATTCTGTGCATCATCCGTTGCCTTCTGATGCTCCGACACCAGCTGAAACAGAAATTTCTCAACGTTCCGAACGAAACGCTACTTCTATTCTATTTTGATGACACTGAGTAAAAGCCATTAACAAAATTAAAATTAAGCTGACACTGCTACCAACTGGTCTGCCAATACCTGGAGTACCTGCAAAGCAGAGTAATTAATGTTATGTTACAGTAAGTGACAACGAGCAAGGTATATACGTAATTATACCATACCGTCATGTAAATGTGCTAAGATGATGTACTATAATGGTACCAAAATCACACAAGAAAATTTCGGACGCTTTCGGACAAGACCTGCTCCTTTACAGCTATTATTTTGTAACAACACTCGCACAAAGTCCATGACCCCTTGCAAAGATCGTCAGTTACGGCGTAGTTCGCGTCATAAATGAACTTGGCAGGAACTAAACTTTCTTTACTATCCCGTACATATTGCAAGAAAGCTTGCATACAGTAAAAACATGAAAGATAACGTACGCATACAGTCCACAAAGTATTGACTAAACTATAACTGTCAACTCTATTGTTCAAACTATTAAAACTGCAAATAACAGGAGATGCCGTTGTCCGAAACTTCTATAGGAATTCGCGCTCAAACATCTGACAAAATTCCTTCAAACAGTTTCGAACCCGTACGCATGCTCTGGCAAAACCTTTGATTTGCAAGCAACCATTCAATGAGATTGCTGCATGTTGATAAGTTTGCCATCTTATGCCAGCTATAGGCGATGGATACCACAGATTCTTGTGTGAGGTATCCTGACTGCTAAACACTGCATAAAACAAAATCTAACAACAACGTTAAAAAACTGTTACCATTTTAAGTCCCTGTTCATAAGCCTGGAAAAATTCTGGCAAATCTAACTGTAGGAGATCATTGGTAGACAATTGTGAAACCTGATGTTTGGTCAGACGCCAGTTGGGAGGTAGAAAATAATATAGGCATCGTCTAAAGAAAATAAACAATAAAATTGAATAAGAAACAATAAAAATAAAACCTAACCTGGTCAAACTTGGGAAGGTTACGTCGATTACAGTAAATCAGCCCTGAAGCATTATTCCTACATTAAGCCCAACATGAAGAAGTAATACAGCTAGGAGGAAGAGCAAACGATGCTCAGAAAAGGAAATCACACTGGCATGTAAAAAATTTTGGTAAAATGCTACGTATTTTTCTACATTAATGTACCTAAATTTGTGGGTAAGTTCATCAATCTTTTCCTTGTCTGTACCATCCGAGGGCTGAGTGCTGGAGACGGGTTCGTCCGAGCTTGAAGGTGTCTGAGGCCCTTCATCAGATCTGCTGGTGGCCTCGGCTCTCTGAAACAAAAGGACGATAATAGTAGCAACAAGTGAAACTTACTTACTACTAAAGGACTGACCAAAAAAGTAGAAAGCGAAATTGTTTTCTTTATATCTCAAAAGCTACCATAAAGTATTACATTTTCTGAGCCAGAATGGTGAGATCTTTGGTTTCGTGAAAAAAGGTTTTAAAAATTTTCCGTGCAATTAAAAAAGGGTGCCGCTTTTATGTCCACAAGGACTATGCTACATACGAACAAGATTTTTTCAGGAAAAGTTTCCCCATGCCTGAAAAAAGCACACCAAATTTTAGATTTTTGGTTGAAAATGCGGAGTTTCTTTATCTCTTTTTCGACTTACTTCGACTAGCTGTTACTCGTGACTCGCTCAATGGGAAAATCTTTCGATTGGGTTTTCAGGACCGCTTAGGCGTCAGCTTTCCTTGAATGTGGTATTTTAAAATTTTAAAGTAGTTTTTCGAAAAATACCGCATTTGACTCAAAATTTCGGCTACGCGGACGTAGCGAAATTGAGTAAGATAGCATAACCATAAAGTTTAATCAGAGCTTAATATAATGATAAGTTTCGAAGCTACGATCTATATCGGGCCCACAATGAATTTTGAAGCAATCTAATTAATTTCCGCTTGTTTTTGTGTTTTTTGCACACTGGTTCAGGTAAATCAATGCATCACATCAGAAATAGCTAACATTCAGCTGAAATAAGGGAATTTTTTGAAAATTCATTGCGGGCGCAATACAAGTCCTAGCCACGAAAACTTTATATCGTTGAATTCAGCTCAGATTAAGCTTTATGATTATGCTATTTTTACTCACCTTCGCTACATCATCTAAATTTTAGGTCAAAATTTTGAACTTTTGAAATATAAAGAAAACACACTTTCTACATTTTTTGGTCAGACTTTAGTTATAGTAGTCTGGTCAACCACTGCAAGACTGCACGAACATTTCACCTCACAGAATAAGATTATTGAATTTGCTACAAAACACTACAAAGATTCCTTACTTCAACTTTCACCCGTGCAATAGCAGCGTCTGCAGATTCAGGAGCGGCACTAGCATTCTAAAATACGTAATATAATATTCCAGTAATAACATAAAAAAATTTTGCACATGTCTACACAGTCATTATTCATTCATTACATTCTAGTAAGGACTCTAAACAGAACTAATTAATAGACCATATAGAACATAGCTAGTCCATAACAACCTGAATCATTGTTTTAAAGAGCAAAGACTGACCTTGGCTGGGGGAGGGGCAGGAACACTGGGTGCTGTAGCAGCTGGAGTGCTCGGAGCAGGAGGACTCGCAGGGGCGGGGGCAGTGCGCTTTCTTTTGGGAGAAGGCGGCTCAACATCAGAGGGAGTGCGATCCCGATCACGTCCACTACGACTAGCAGTTGTGGTGTCCGCTGAAAGCATCACGCAAAGTTGACGTAAACAATATAATTAAATTTATTTAAAATTACAGATGGAGCGGGACCTGACCCCGACCCCGTTGGTCAAACCAGGTCTCCGTCGGTGACTAAATTTAAGCGAAAATGTGTAAACTTTTACCCACAATTTTGCAAATTTTGGACAGCAAAAATGGGTTACTTTTAGAAGTCGTAAGTTTTCTCACCGATTCGAATGAAAATAACAATAGTAATGTGTATTCAGCTAAAATTAGTGCAAATTTGAATTTTTAATGACAATTTTGAAAATCTCGATTGAAGCCTGGATTTCAGGCACCAATAGTGGCTACCTGGAGCAACTTCGATTAAAATTAAAATTGCAGCTACAATCATGTCGTATATATAACAATCAAACCTGGAAGAGAAGAATTGTAAAATCAGTGTGCAAGCCATATTAGTCAATTGCTCACCATTTGATGTGGAAGCAGATCCTCGAGTTGCAGTGGTCGTAGAAGCAGGCGGCTCCTTTGGAGCTGGTGCCTTTTTGGCTGGAGCAGTAGAATTCGGGACAGGGGCAGTCCGCTTCTGATTGGAGGGGGCAGGTGCAGCAGGACTGGGACGTTCCCGATTGGACGGAGCAGGTCTCGGCGGAGGGGGAGCTTTAGCTACTTTCGGAGGAGGACTTCGAGCCCGAGTAGGCGGGCTGCGAGCAGTCAGTGCTGATTTACGAGCATTAATGACAGGTGGGGGCGGTTGCTTTTTAACACTGGCCGGAGCGGGTCGACTAGGCTTAGGAGGCGGTGGAGGCGGTTTCTTCCGGGACGAGCTCCGTCTGACAGTTTCCTCTTCCTCTTCGGATTCTTCGCTATCACTGGATTTCTTACTGGAACGTCCTATGACAGCGGCCTTTCTCTAAAATAGTGCTATGAAGTTTCAGCTCCATTATATTCTAACTACAACTACAACCTTCGCAATAATATGACAAAGCCAATGTACGCAAGTAGTAATAACTGCGCGTTTAATTATAAACCTCAAATGATTTCGACAAGTGCTGCGGTTATTACTACAGCTAGCAAAAGGTAACTTAAACTGTAATTATATATGTTTCGTAAGATGGACGTTGTACCACAATGATGGTTGCTGCTTGTTTGTTGCTTAATTCAAATGTATTTGATACATTCCACAAATTTCCTACACGACAATGCCGCAAAATATCATTACGAATATTGAATTATTTTATTACACAATAGAATGTTCAGATGATGACTACAAATTCATGCCTGTTGACACTGCTGTTTTTGTAAACCATCTGTGTCTTATCAGTTCTGACAATATACAGATTAAGTATTCATTATTTACAATACTTACTGACTTTAAGCACATTATGTAACGATAAACAATTTTTTGGAAATTTCCTGAACAGCAACTGATAAGCACTAACATAAATGGCACAGCATTTTCCCTTAGAGGCTGCATTTACTTCGTTGCGTGCGATACAACCTTTGTTTTCTGCAACCACATTATGGGGAGACTTATAATAAAAGGCGATGGTAAGCAATTACGTCGCTATTCAATACGTTACTGTTAGAAAAATGACAGTAAGTACCACACATGTGAAGAAGGAAAATTCTGGGGGTGACACAGCGGCGGAAGATTTTGGGAGAGGGATAATGCTTCTAAAATTATTTAAGCTTTTACATTAAAATTGGTAAGAACCTCCCATTTGATGACGAAGAAAAGGTCTAAGGGAAAGGAAATATAAAAAGGGTCCAGTTTTGCAGTCCAGAGCAATTTTGAAAACTAAATTTTCCTCTTCAATAGTTGACCAAAATTTCAAGACTTAAACATTTCAATTCCCGGCCTTGGTGCAAAATAGTTCATCGCAAGATCTACGCTCATGTTTCCACATTTCTACTTGTTTTTAAAAATTTTGTTTTCGATTTAAGTGGTACAAGTTGAACGGGTATGTGTGTGCGCTTAGCATCGTTTCGCCAACTCTAAATGTTTGTACACAAAATTTCTATGCTAGCTTTAGTGAAATATCATACAACCGATTTTGTCTCTTATTATCTCGAGTTATCCTAGTCCGTATACGATTTAAAGGATGGTCAAAATTTTCGTTTTAGGTTTACTTCCCAAAGGCCTGCATATTATATCCTTGCTTGAATAGCAGGATTTCTGCACATCAGCGTGCCCTATCGAAATCAAATAAACGATTGGGTGGATAGCCTAAAGGTCTTAAGATGCGATGCCCACCAAAATTGCACTTTTCTGTATACCAACCTTTGGGCAAAAGTAAAGTTTAAAATAACTTTTAAACATATCCACCAAGTAAGCAACTCTTAAGGATGATAATCTTCAGCTATGTCGAACTAATGCAGATCTAAACACCGGGCAAACATTCCATCCGGTTTATATGTGTGGTCTCATCCAAAAGCTCGTAAGCAAATACATGTACTTTTGCTTTTGCAATTCAAAAAGTTTTCAAGTAAAATTCAAAGCAAGTTCTGCCGATACTAGCTTTAGGTGAAAGGCCAATACCTGACTATAACAGTAACGCCTAAGTTCTCGCTTTTTGCCTTAATAAGTGCGTCCAGTGAACTAGATGACTGCCGCGTTATTGCAATGGAGATGCACGAATCCCCTGCTGGTGAGATGTTGTTAATATTGTAAGAGAATTTTGTATAATTTGGTAAACTCACCAGTTATTGGTTTGCCGCTACTTCCGAAGGAAAAGGGCAAACCCTTATTCTCGTCGTGTTATTATTATTATTATTATTATTATTATTATTCTTCTTCTTCTTCTTCTTGTCCCCCCCTATTAACTCAAGCTAGGCTCAACGCCCGGAGCTGAAATTTGGTGGGTATGTGGGGGTTGGTCCCAAACCTGGCCCATTTTAATTTCATCGCTCTAGACCCACCCAGTCGACCAGGGCAGGGAATTTAATTTTTTAAAATCGTAAGGGGGGACCAAGGCGATTCTCAAAAATGGTCAAAAACTTTTTGTCTCCGATTTGGTTGAAAAGTCAGTCCTAGGCTAATTCGGGGACGCAGATTCCAAATCTACAATCAAAATTTTTCTAGCTTTTGTGAATCTCGAGATATGGCCAAAAGTTACACTGTTGGAGACCGCAAAAGTGAGCAGACTGCCCAGAAACGCGTAATATCTGTGTTTTTTGAACTCGTTAGTCAAGTTTAGCCGGTGGATTTGCTAGGATATCCTTTAAAAAGAAGTGTCATGTAACTTGTGGCAATATTTAATCGGAAATTCCTTATTCCAACTGCCTTTTTATGGGCAACCATTTTCAGAGGAAGGTGTCAAAAATGGTCGAAAACTTTTTCTCTCCGATTTGGTCAAAAAGTTTGTCCTGGGGTAATTCGGGGACGTAGATTCCAAATCTGCAATCGAAGTTTTTCTAGCTTTTGTGAATCTCGAGATATGGCCAAAAGTTACACTGTTGGAGACCGCAGAACTGAGCAAACTGTAAAGAAACGCCTAATAGTTGTGTTTTTTGAACTCATTAGTCAAGTTTAGCCGGTGGATTTGCTAGGACACCCTTTAAAAAGAAGTGCAAAGTAACTTTCAGCGATATTTAGTAGAAAATTTCTTATCCCAACTGCCCTTTTATGGGCAACCATTTTCAGGTGAAGGTGTCAAAAATGGATAAAAACGTTTAATGTCCGATTTGGTTGAAAAGTCGGTCATAGGGTAATTCGGGGACGCAGATTCCAAATCAGCAGTCTAAATGTTTCTAGCTCCCGTGGATCTCGAGATATGGCCAAATGCTACGCTGTTGGAGTCCGCAAAAGTGAGCAAATTGTTTAGAAAAGCCTAATATCAGTACTTTTTTCGAAGCCGGTAGTCAAGCTGAGCTGGTGGATTTGCTAGGACTCCCTTTAAGAGGGTGTATCAAGTAACTTTTAGCAATATTTAGTGAAAATCTCTTATCCCAACTGCCCTTTCAGGGGCAACCATTTCTAGAAAAGTTCCTTATCCCAACTACCTTTTCAGAGGCAACCATTTCCCGAGAATCGACGCTACAAACTTAGCTGCCTAAAGAAAGAAGCGGCGGCAAACCATTCATGCCAGTTTAGCTTGTTGTTACATTAACCTGATTGATGAGAACCAAACCATCCGCGAAATAGATCTGGTGATAAACATACTTTGTAAGTAATATGTGTCGAATCATTCTACTTGAAAAAGTGTGACATTATTTTGCTTAATTGTAACAGTCCGTCTTACATTAAGTTATTGTTTTCTAAATTCCTCATTTTAACGTGATCCATGACATATATAATGACATGACATAATCCCAGGTCCGTGGAAAACTTCTAACAGGGCTACGAATAATTCCCCAATCAATGGATCACAGAAGGTGGCCTCTTAATGCAGAAGAAACGCAGAAAGGCTCAAATGTATCTGCTGTGTCAGCTGAAAGGCATGGAGAGGATCATTCGTTTGAAGGTGATTTTAAGTCTTTGTCATACCAAGAGTCATTGACGCACCCAGAAAATTTTCGGACAAGTAAAATAAGAAAGTTTCGAAAAGTAGGATGCTATGCTATTGCTACAAACTGTAATGTGTTTTATCGTAGACATCAAAAGACGGAATAGCTCTTTTTGACCATATAAGAATAATCCAGTTCCGTTCAAGGCATCTCTTAGTAGAAAGAAACATTGATGGAATCTCTTGAATTTTATGCTTAAAGTCTCTTTAACTTCCAAACACAGTTTAACAAGGTTGTTATGAGGGTACGGGGCCCTACAGCTAAAAAACTATTTCTAGCAACAATGTAATATAAACAATAATGTTGCACAACTGTCCCTTGTTCAAGTTGTGGTAATTTGTCTGAATCGCCTGTATACATGAAGAAGTAACATCTCCACATTTAGACCTGTTTCTAGCTCGAATCAATGTTTTGAGCACATTTCATTTGTATCATGTCTTACTATTCCCATTATAACATCTTGATCACAATAACCGTGACGGTTTCCTTTCATGCACGATTTCAGAAGATAGCGATGTTAAATGGAATCTATCACGGAATGGACGGAAAATAAACAGTATCGATTACAAACAATTCCTGTGAAAGCTTTTGAAGTTCAACGAAGACAACAATCGCACAAGAAGACAAGTGAGTATCCTTTCGTGAATGAGACCTCCCTGTGTCAGTTCCCATAACTATTACATCAAACTTTGGGCAACTGTCAGACTATTTTAGATAAATAGAAAGCGACGTCATAGCGCCATGCCAGTTATTTTTACCAATAATTCCAGCCACAGCACACGGCAAATTATTATTTCCTTTGAGTGCAGTATGTGTTAATGAAAATGCCAAAACATCATGCCAACATAACGAAAATGAACGAGTAATTCATGAATGTGAGTTTAGGAAGAACTGAAAGCAGCTTAAAACTTAGGCTATTAGGTCGTAAGAATTAAGACAGTGTGGTATTGGAATGAAGAAAATAGAAGTTCGAATTTGTTTAAGGAATTTTATTAATGCATTCCTTAAAACTAAAGTTGAAGCCAGTGGATATTCTCAGGATATAACTACGCAAGAACAAAAGGATGCTTATAAGACCATGTGGTACGAAACAGAAGGAATTGCCTGAGAAGAAATTTCTGCTAACCCTGGAAAAAGAACTCACGACAAGCTGATATAATCAATTAATAATAAATAATTTATAATATCTCTATCTATCTATCTTACTATCAATACTATCTATCTTACTTATGTTGGATTTATCATTATTCGTACTTTCATAAAATATCGGAAATTACGACATAATAATTAAATAACAAAAACAATAATATTAATAATAATGCTTTGTGATTTCAATTTCTGGGGACAATTTGCTCAACAGGAAGGAAAATCAAAAACGGGCTTTGTTAACGATTACTAAACACTGGTCAAGTATTTGCTAGATCCGAATATCAGCGTCAGTGATGCCGTGGTAGTTGGTCCAAATTTTATGTTGATTACCTACAAATCTAAAGATCAGCATAGTATTCCCGCCTCACTCAATAACATGGTTATTGCAGCGTTTACTGCAGCTTATGCAAGATTAAAACTTTACACTTGCTTGCAACAATTAAATCGCAGTTTTGTACTATGACACAGATAGCGTCATATTCATCTCTCGCCCGAATGATGTGGACCCTCCTGAAGGAGACTTGTCTTGGTGACCTTACAGACGAGCAAACCGATAGTTATATTCCTGAATCGTTCGCCACTGAATTTTAGTCAACTGAACCACAGAGTTACGGATACAAGACAGAAACTGGGTTGGTTCCATAAAGTACAGTTACAAGGTTAAAGGAATTCGTCTTAGTGTTTTAAATCAGTCCAAGCTCTCTCCAAAAACCATGACTGAGATGCTTCTGGAGAATCCTGCCTCGAAGGTTTCAGGGGATGATTTTTCAATACGAAGAAATAAGAACACTGGCGAATTATGTAATCTTTACGGCGAAAAATTTTTCAAAATAACGTTTGATAAACGAGTTATATTTTGTGATCTTAACATTGTGTCTATCGGTTATGATCCTTTGCAGTTTTGTAAATGGAATAAGTGATTTATGCGATAGTAAATCCAATAAAAAGTAGCTAGTTGGCAGAAATGTAATTAACCTATTGGTTGGTAGAAATTAGTAGGTACCCAGTATCGGAACAACTTGAGGTTTGTGACTAAACGGCTATTACTACTTACGCACACGAACAAGATGCATTTGACGTATCCCACTCCCAAACTACTATGCAAAATATTCAGACAAGAAACCTGCTGCATCAATCTCTGGGAAGCAACAGTAGCCGCAATGGCCTTTTCTCGACGAGCTCTGTAGCCAGTAATTTTCTGAAAACACAAAAGCAGATATTAATTTTATTAGGTCACAGTAACAAGAAAAAGCAGCATGGTTAAGCATATAGCTGGCAGTCTAACTGGTTGTGTATACTCTTGGACAAGCCCTGGTATTCGCCACTGAGCGCAAAACATTTCTGCATATGCACTCTTCGTATGCCTTTGCGTACACAGCATAAAATAAGTATAAAAACAGCTGTGATTGTTGCACAAATCTGCAAATATTACTCTTAACCGCGGTTCAGTACTAAAAAGTTCGTTGCCATGATACCAGGCAAACAGATAAACCTACTTCAAGCTTCTGAAGTTCCTTCTGTTGCTTCTCTATCTTCTAAAAATACAAGAAGAGCGATACAGATAATATCTTAAAGATGGCTTTAAATTTATGACTTTGTAGAATTCTACTAATGATTAAGCTATGTGAACAAAAAGATGTACCAAAAGCGGAAAATTATTTTAATTACCCTACACAGCTTTAATAATATCTTCACCGAAAGAAAAAACAAAGGAAACCATTATTTAAGTCTAATAAAAATGCTAGTCTAATCATTAAAACCTTTTGCAGCTGTTCCTTCTTTTTGTCCATTGTCACTACAACCTTTTCAATTTTCCCTTCGGGAATGGACAACTTCTTTTCAGGAGCAGAACACCTATAAAAATGCTTGACCACTACAGAGCTTCATGAACAATGCGCGGTTATTCTTCCAAACTATGCTTTTCTAACAAACTCAAAAGTTTATTAAAAATAACAGCTTTTTGTATTTGCTAGTAATTAATGTTCACAGCAAAAAACACTACGCTGTAAACCTGTCGCTAAGCTTTTGCCGGGTCAGTCAAACACTTTCAAAATCTACTACAGTTCAATTTAAAATTTGCTATTCATATCAACAAAATTAAAAATAAAGCAATGTCTGTTTTATCTTTACTACTAAATAACTTTGTTTCTGATGATATACAACTTCGAATGAAATTATATAAAGCGTATGTTATTCCAACTTTGTCTTATGCGTCTGAAATATGGAACCCTTGGTTGAAAAAAGACATTGAAACTATTGAAAAGTTTGAGGGTTATTCTTATAAAGACAAGTGTGCTATGCTCTCACTTCCATCTCTTGAATTAAGACGTTTAATTACTGACCTAGTTATGGTGTATAAAATAATGTATGGTTACACGATTATATCTGCCACTGACTTGTTCAATTTTGTGGATTCGCCTTATGCTACAAGAGGTCATTTGCTTAAATTGAAAATTCCAAAATCGTATACTGATTTATAAATTTTCTTTTGCTTGCCGAGTACTCAAACCCTGGAATGCTCTACCGGAGTCGATTGTAATTAAGTAAGGACATTACTCAATTTAAGAATGGATTAAATGAATGTAAAGGTACCTTGGTCAGTTTTCTACGTGTTTATGATTTTTAGTTTCTATTGTCTTCGCGTGTTATACAATTGTATTGTGTTATTCCGTTCGCATTCATTTGGAGTAAATCTTTCTTCTTCTTTCTTTCTTTCTTTACAGTAACAGTACCTGGCTTTTTCCTAGGTAAAAATTTCTGGGGGGGGGGGGGAAGTCTGGGGGGGTCCCACCAGGTATGGGGGGGCTCGGATTTCTGGGGGGGGGGGGGGAGAAAAATTTTTAGAAAAATGTCTAAAAATTGCTATTTTTTGCTGCTGAGCAAAAATTGACTAATTTTTAACTAAAATTTAAGCTTAAAATAGCTGAAAAATGCTTAAAAATGGGTAAAAATCCGGCGAAGCCGGAAAAAATTTCAAAATTTTCCCTCAAAACCCTATTTTTCCGGGCACTTTAGGGTTGGGGGGGTTCTGGGGGGGGAAGGCCCGAATCCTGGGGGGGAACCAAGTCTGAGGGGAAGCGGATTTCTGGGGGGGGGGGCGCCACCCCCCTCCCCCCTGTAGGAAAAAGCCAGAGTACTATAGAACTAAAACATCTACAAGAAGAACTGAACTACACACTTGTTACACTGAGGATCAGTGTTCTGAGCACAGACCCAGTCATCCGCAAACGGTTTGTTCACATAGGTAGACTGGAACGGAATGATTCGCCACTTCAAACATTTATCTGCAATCAAAAATAAAATGAATATTTCATATTTAATTTATGTCAATGAACGGAATTATTAATTCATCAAACTGCATTAGCATTACTCACACATTACTGCAAACGGGAATATGCAAAGCCGCAAAATACATTCTCACCGCACTGAAGTGTAATATTGCCATTCATCAGACGCTTCTTCACAAATTTATCCTCCATTGAGGGAAGGTCACTCCAATTAGCACTCATATAGCCATACCCCTGCCTAAAAAATCCACACAGACTGTAACATGAACCCTCCAAGAACGTCATAGTAACAAGTATTTCAATCTGATATGCAAATCGTTAAAAAGGTAATGTAATCAAACTATACCGTACAAATGGAAAAAACAATACAATCATAAATTTGGAGTATAAGAATAAAAATATCTAGGACACGTACAAATATTAATAAAATTTACCAGAAGTTCAAAACTCCGCCTTCAGCAGCTAAATTTAGATCACGCCAATACTGTTCCATGTGCTCGCCCATGGCCCTCAGGAGCTGCCTGTACTCACGAGCATCGGCAAAATCCTGCTTGTTGTGAGTTGGCTCCAACACCAGATATGGAATGTCAACAACACCCACCACACCCGCACAGTTACTATAATAATAAAACACACAATTAAAATATACAGAGTATAAAAGTCGTATGCTTAACTGAGTACGAACCAAAATCGACAGTTCAAAGGAACAGACGACAGCAAATAACTACAATTCAGATTATATTTACAACTAAACTCATATTGCAATCTTTAGCAGTCTTTAATGAAACCCTGCTTCCGGAAAAAAGTTAAAAGCACACTCAAAATATTCCAAAATATAGTATATAGAGAAGACTTTTATTTAAATGGTTTTCAGTCCGGAAACAAAGTTAAGGCTAAAATGCTAACATTCGCACAAGAGGTAATCATATCAGTCAATATCAGTTTACGGCACATATAGATAAAAAATTAATGTGCCTGACCAAAATGCTGTTGAAGCGACAAATCTCATTTCTGGCTAACTGGATGAATAACCGCGGCACTGTAGTTTAGTTACAAACCTTCACTATATTCCTAGATCGTGTTAATGCATACAGAGGTGTTAATTCTTGCGACACTCACACTGTTATGTAAGAAGTTGGAATAATATGCGCCCGAATACTTACACGCCGCCTTCCAACTGAGGACCAACTTTTTGGTACATCTTAATCAAACGGCCATTGTTGTAAACAAAGACTCCGTCATGATTTCGTCTTTCCAGATTCAGGCCATAAATGAAATTTAACATTTTTGGTTCACGCAGAGATCTAAAATTTTCATAATTAAAAATCAATGCGTAACCCCACGAAAGCTTTGCATCAAAAGAAGGTACAACAGAAAATCTACAAGTATACATTTTTAAGGTCAACTAATGCACCAGACTTAAACCTGCCTTGCATCAACACTGAATTACAATTCCACATAGACATACCGAGATTTCTCATCCGCAATGTCTTTCTTATATTTCGCTTCGGCTTTGAATTCAGTTACAGTATCCTGTAGCTGTCTCAATTCTGCCTGAAAAGCGCAGTTTTACAAATTCACTTACCATAGTAACCTTTCAGGATGCATTAATAACTGCAACTTCTAACAAACCCCATACCTGGACAACGTGGGTAAACAGAGTGTAGTCCAAGCATCTAAGAGGAGGGATAGCTACAAAAAACGACCAAAGACAGAATATTCCTGGTGTTTTCCGAAAAAAACAATATTACTCCTGTTACGACTTGCGCTGCCAGGCCATAGGCCTAATCTAACAGAAGTTACCTTTAATGAATCACAAAATGTAAACTAAGGAGGCGGATAAATTATGACCCTTAAAGTCCTATTCTTTTAGGACAGCTGCCATTTTTATATCAAAATGCAGCTTGACACTTTCTCTTTTAATGCATACCATGAAACTAATGTTGCTTTAACGTTAATTTTTTGCAGACGCGTTAATAATTTTTTTCGCGAGACATCGGTTATACCATTCCATACCTCCATTTAATAGCTGTGAGCCGTTTTTATTTAATAGAAATCGCTCGTTATGGAGAAAAACACGACCAATTTTTTTCCAAAGATGGAGCTCACAGTGTGAAGGCTGCTACTCTAATAAATATCTGTGGACCGTACTGTCTCGATTAGAGCTTTCTACAGTTTTTTTAATGCTTGACAAATTTAGAAAAGTAGGCAAACTACAGGTTGGCTCATTATTTTCAGCTTATTTCTCCATAACGAGCATGATTTCACAATAAAATCAAAAATAACTTCAGCTATTAAATCGGAGTGTACGGAATGCGGAGTACCGACACCGTTATGAAAAATATCAAGATGTCTGCAAAATTCAACGTTAAAGCAACATTAGTTTCATGGTATGCATTAAAAAGAGAAAGTGTCAAGCTGCATCTGATTTGCAAAATGGCAGCTGTCTCCAAGATAGACTTTAAGGCTATTTATTCGCCTCCTTAGCTACATTTTGTGATTCATTGCAACTTGTTAGATTAGGCCATATAGCCTAATCTAACAGAAGTTACCTTAATGAATCACAAAATGTAAACTAAGGAGGCGGATAAACAGACCCTTAAAGTCCTATCTTGAGGACAGCTGCCATTTTTATATCA
>JASAND010000713.1:0-101033 GCA_030248195.1 Trissonchulus latispiculum | reverse complement strand
TCGAGTGGCACACAGAAACACAAAAACAGAAACTTCAAACTGCTTTAAAATAAATACAATACAAAGGCCGATTCACATTGTGGCACAATCATGGCCCACAGCATTTGAAGTTCAGCCTTATCACGAACTTCTGTTCAAAGTGAAAAATCATTTTCATTGTGCTTGTGCAATAAAGCAAACTGAATTCAACTCTGCCTTGTGCCTGTGCTTGTGCTTGTGTGCTATTGCGAACCAGGCGTATCCTTTTGGTGGTATCCTTTTGTATAGTGCTTTTGTGGTGATTTTTTGAAACGCTATAACTTTCGTAATTTTGGGAGTTCGAAAGAGATTTATACATCGTTTTAAAGCATATTATCTGAACATTCACATGAGCTTACGAAAATCTAAACTGGCTGAATTAGCAAAAAATAGCAGAAATCTTCTGACATGCTGACATCTAACAGGATAGACAAAAAATTTTTTGAACATCGATTTCTCAAAACTGAAGTATCGGCCAATAGTTCTTTTTGTGCCACGATATGAACGACATGGGCCGAGGGACGTTTTTTGATAATTATAATTTTTTAATTAATTAATATTTTTTTGGATTAACGGTCGAGAAAATCGGCCAAATTTCGCAACTTCGCATTGAGTTTCCTTGCTACTCGATAAGTTTTAACCCAAACCAAGAAAGCCCTCAGAGGTGCGAATTTCGATTCTGCCAAAAATCTCCGGAATCCGTCGAGTAGTTTTTGAGAAATCGATGTTCGAAACAAAATAATAGCAGTTTTGCCAAAATGGTTTTTCGGCCAAATCTCTAGCGTAAAGCAAAAAGTCCGGCTAATAGGCATTCATAAAATTGGCATTTGAACGCTGTATCGACTGAGTAGGAATAAGCCAACTTTGTCCTTAACATGTGGCAGTAATTTTGAAAAAACTGATTTCCTCAAAAATGGCCATTTTTACACTCAAAACAATTTTTTGCTTGTACTGACTTAACTACAGGAGACTCAAAGGTTGTAAAAGCAAAAATGTTCATTTTCATGTTCTCTTCCCAGTCATAACAACCAATCCCGTGTCTCGTCTACCTACTGGCACAGGGGGCCTAAGGCCAAAAACCAAAACTTTCTCATCTTTTCGTCTAAAAATACGAGACTGGTATCAGAATGTTAAAGAGCACGAAAATAGGTTATTTTCTAAGTTTTAGTTATTTTCGTAAAGGATTAAAGCCGTATGAGTTAAAAACACGAAAGCAAACCAGCACCTTACATAACATTAAATAAATATTATGTAGATGCCATTTTATTTAGAAATCCTAGCAGGGTTGACGTCTGCTTTGTCGCCGATGTGTTTTTCATCCGTACCTATTGAATTAACTTTGAGCTTTAAAACTTATATTTTAATGTTTAAAAAGAGTCGTCCAAATAGTTCTAAAACGCAGAAATAGACTTCGAAAATCCAAAGTATAGAAGACTCTCACCTCTAGTTCGAAACAAAAAATGTCGAAATGGACCACTTGCTAAAGTCTGTTGAACGCTTTCGACGTAATAGCTAGACTTACAAAAAAGGACCAAAAAATGGTAAGTTATTGGTGTATTCCAAAGTGAAAATGTCAAAATGAAAGGATTGAAAGGATGAAAAGGATGGATTTGAGAAGGTTGAGGTTTTGGTTAGTGAAAGTGGGAGAAAAGGAAGGAGAAGGATGTATGAGCCGGGAAAGTCATTGTCTTTCTCAGTCACAGTCAGTCTAAATGTAAATGTCCATGTCCATGTCTATTTCTCTAACCTTATTAGTCAGAGTCAGTCTGAATCTAAATGTCCATGTCCATGTCTATTTCTCTAATCTTCTCAGTCACAGTCAGTCTAAATCTAAATGTCCATGTCCATGTCTATTTCCCCTGCCAACTACCAACCTTTCTCAGGCCCTATTTCTTTAAAGATTAAACGGATTAGATTAAAATTAATCCGCATTAAAGAAATAGCACCTCGGATTAAACGGATTAAAATTTAATCCTGCGAGTTAAACGAGTTAAACGGATTAAATTTAATCCTATTTCTTTAATGCACCTAGGATTAAAATTTTAATCTAATCCTGTTTCTTTAGTCACACTTCGGATTAAAAAATCAGCGAGTTAATTTTAATCCGACCTACTTAATCGCTGTTTCTTTAAAGATTAATTTTAATCCGTTTAATCCTCCGCCTGAATTTTCAACTAACTTTTAATCCTCGTGCAGCTACGCGGATTAAACGGATTAAAAGTTGGCGGATTAAAATTTTTAATCGCTATTTCTTTAATGGTATATTAAATGGATTAAAATAAACTCGTTTAATCCGCAGATTAAAAATATTCGGATTAAAAGAGTTAATTTTAATCCTTTTAATCCGTTTAATCCTGCATTAAAGAAATAGCAATTAAAATTTTAATCCGGCTGATTTTTAATCCGTTTAATCCGACCATTTTAATCTTTAAAGAAATAGGCCCTCAGTCAGATTCAGTCTAAATGTATGTTCATGTCCATGTCTATTTCTCTAACCTTCTCTAATCTTCTACTTCATAGGGTGACACAGTCAGTATAATTTTAAATGTCCATGTCCATGGCTGGCTTACTCTGTCACCCGCCCTGTCTCACACCCTAACTACATGTACACGCTATATCTCACGTGACATGGACATTGTTGAATGTACATTGTACATTGTCCATTGTCAATAGTGCAGGTCTACATGTTCGGGTGGGGTAGGTGTAATGTGGGTAGCTAGGTTGTGGGAATTTGAATGTGGGCCGGGTTGGGGGAGGGGGGAGGGGGCGAAATTGTAAAAAATATGAAGTTTCAAAAAACAAGTGTCGACATAATCGAGACATTTGAGCAATAATCTTAAAAACTGCTAAAACTTCGTGGAAATAAGATAAACATTTTCTTACCAATTTTTGATTCTATTTAATTAGAAGCCAATCCGTAGCTAACCGCATGGACAATGGAGAATGTAGAATATACATACAGCAATGTCCATGTCACGTGACATGTAGCATGGACACGTGTTTGGGTGTGAGGCGGGGTGGGTGAAAGGATGAGCCAGCCATGGACATTTAAAATTAGGTTGACTGTGTCACGCTATGAAGTAGAAGATAGACATGGACATGGACATTTAGATTTAGACTGACTCTGACTGAGAAGGTTAGAGAAATAGACATGGACATGGACATTTAGATTTAGACTGACTCTGACTGAGAAGGTTAGAGAAATAGACATGGACATGGACATTTACATTCAGACTGACTCCGACTGAGAAGGTTAGAGAAATAGACATTGACATGGACATTTACATTTAGACTGACTGTGACTGAAAAAGGTTAGAGAAATAGACATGGACATGGACATTTACATTTAGACTGACTCTGACTGAGAAGGTTAACGAAATAGACATGGACATGGACATTTGGATTTAGACTGACTCTGACTGAGAAGGTTAGAGAAATAGACATGGACATGGATATTTAGATTTAGACTGACTGTGACTGAGAAGGTTAGAGAAATAGACATGGACATGGATATTTACATCTGACTGTGACTGAGAAAGGTTAGAGAAATAGACATGGACATGGACATTTAGATTTAGACTGACTGTGACTGAGAAGGTTAGAGAAATAGACATGGACATGGACATTTAGGTTTAGACTGACTCTGACTGAGAAGGTTAGAGAAATAGACATGGGCATGGATATTTAGATTTAGACTAACTCTGACTGAGAAGGTTAGAGAAATCGACGTGGACATGAACATACATTTAGACTGACTCTGACTGAGAAGGTTAGAGAAATAGACATGGACATGGACATTTAGATTTAGACTGACTGTGACTGAGAAGGTTAGAGAAATAGACATGGACATGGACATTTAGATTTAGACTGACTCTGTCTGAGAAGGTTAGAGAAATAGACACGGACATAGATATTTAGATTTAGACTGACTCTGACTGAGAAGGTTAGAGAAATAGACATGGACATGGATATTTAGATTTAGACTGACTCTGACTGAGAAGGTTAGAGAAATAGACATGGACATGGACATTTACATTCAGACTGACTCCGACTGAGAAGGTTAGAGAAATAGACATGGACATGGACATTTACATTTAGACTGACTGTGACTGAAAAAGGTTAGAGAAATAGACATGGACTTGGACATTTACATTTAGACTGACTGTGACTGAAAAAGGTTAGAGAAATAGACATGGACATGGACAATTAGATTTAGACTGACTCTGACTGAGAAGGTTAGAGAAATAGACATGGACATGGATATTTACATTTAGACTGACTGTGACTGAGAAAGGTTAGAGAAATAGACATGGACATGTACATTTAGATTTAGACGGACTCTAACTGAGAAGGTTAGAGAAATAGACATGGACATGGACATTTAGATTTAGACTGACTCTGACTGAGAAGGTTAGAGAAATAGACATGGACATGGACATTTACATTCAGACTGACTCCGACTGAGAAGGTTAGAGAAATAGACATTGACATGGACATTTACATTTAGACTGACTGTGACTGAAAAAGGTTAGAGAAATAGACATGGACATGGACATTTACATTTAGACTGACTCTGACTGAGAAGGTTAACGAAATAGACATGGACATGGACATTTGGATTTAGACTGACTCTGACTGAGAAGGTTAGAGAAATAGACATGGACATGGATATTTAGATTTAGACTGACTGTGACTGAGAAGGTTAGAGAAATAGACATGGACATGGATATTTACATCTGACTGTGACTGAGAAAGGTTAGAGAAATAGACATGGACATGGACATTTAGATTTAGACTGACTGTGACTGAGAAGGTTAGAGAAATAGACATGGACATGGACATTTAGGTTTAGACTGACTCTGACTGAGAAGGTTAGAGAAATAGACATGGGCATGGATATTTAGATTTAGACTAACTCTGACTGAGAAGGTTAGAGAAATCGACGTGGACATGAACATACATTTAGACTGACTCTGACTGAGAAGGTTAGAGAAATAGACATGGACATGGACATTTAGATTTAGACTGACTGTGACTGAGAAGGTTAGAGAAATAGACATGGACATGGACATTTAGATTTAGACTGACTCTGTCTGAGAAGGTTAGAGAAATAGACACGGACATAGATATTTAGATTTAGACTGACTCTGACTGAGAAGGTTAGAGAAATAGACATGGACATGGATATTTAGATTTAGACTGACTCTGACTGAGAAGGTTAGAGAAATAGACATGGACATGGACATTTACATTCAGACTGACTCCGACTGAGAAGGTTAGAGAAATAGACATGGACATGGACATTTACATTTAGACTGACTGTGACTGAAAAAGGTTAGAGAAATAGACATGGACTTGGACATTTACATTTAGACTGACTGTGACTGAAAAAGGTTAGAGAAATAGACATGGACATGGACAATTAGATTTAGACTGACTCTGACTGAGAAGGTTAGAGAAATAGACATGGACATGGATATTTACATTTAGACTGACTGTGACTGAGAAAGGTTAGAGAAATAGACATGGACATGTACATTTAGATTTAGACGGACTCTAACTGAGAAGGTTAGAGAAATAGACATGGACATGGACATTTATATTTAGACTGACTCTGACTGAGAAGGTTAGAGAAATAGACATGGACATGGATATTTAGATTTAGACTAACTCTGACTGAGAAGGTTAGAGAAATAGACATGGACATGAACATACATTTAGACTGACTCTGACTGAGAAGGTTAGAGAAATAGACATGGACATGGATATTTAGATTTAGACTGACTCTGACTGAGAAGGTTAGAGAAATAGACATGGACATGAAAAATTAGATTTAGACTGACTCTGATTGAGAAGGTTACAGAAATAGACATCGACATGGATATTTAGATTTAGACTGACTCTGACTGAGAAGGTTAGAGAAATAGACATGGACATGGACATTTAGATTTAGACTGACTCTAACTGAGAAGGTTAGAGAAATAGACATGGACATGGACAATTAGATTTGGACTGACTTTGACTGAGAAGGTTAGAGAAATAGACATGGACATGGATATTTAGATTTAGACTGACTCTGACTGAGAAGGTTAGAGAAATCGACATGGACATGGACA
Source organism: Trissonchulus latispiculum (assembly GCA_030248195.1). NCBI lineage: Eukaryota > Metazoa > Nematoda > Enoplea > Enoplida > Ironidae > Trissonchulus > Trissonchulus latispiculum. The sequence continues at coordinate 94,899 of JASAND010000713.1, read as the reverse complement.
TTTGCATTTAGACTGACTCTGACTGAGAAGGTTAGAGAAATAGACATGGACATGGACAATTAGATTTAGACTGACTCTGACTGAGAAGGTTAGAGAAATAGACATGGACATGGACATTTAGATTTAGACTGACTGTGACTGAGAAGGTTAGAGAAATAGACATGGACATTTAGATTTAGACTGACTTTGACTGAGAAGGTTAGCGAAATAGACATGGACATGGATATTTAGATTTAGACTGACTCTGATTGAGAAGGTTAGAGAAATAGACATGGACATGGACATTTACATTTTAAGACTGACTCTGACTGAGAAGGTTAGAGAAATAGACATGGACATGGACATTTAGATTTAGACTGACCCTGACTGAGAAGGTTAGAGAAATAAACATGGACATGGATATTTAGATTTAGACTGACTCTGACTGAGAAGGTTAGAGAAATAGACATGGACATGGACATACATTTAGACTGACTCTGACTGAGATAGGTTGGTAGTTGGTAGGAGAAATAGACATGGCCATGAACATTTACATTTAGACTGACTGAGTGTGACTGCGAAGGTTAGAGAAATAGACATGAACATGGACATTTGCATTTATACCGAGAAACGGGTTAAGGGGAAAAGGGGCTGAGAAAGGGGTTGAGGGGAAAAGGGGTTGGGGTCGCAGTCGCCGTTCCTGCTTTGTATAGCTGTTTCTCTTCTGCTTCAACGTTGTTTAATATACATTGTCCATTCGCCATCCTTCGCCATCCTTCGTCCATCCTTTGGGGTTGGGTTGGAATACATGGAAAAACTACCCAAAAAATCAAGACCCAGCGAACACAAAAAGATCTTGAGCGTACCTAATAGGCCTATTAATTTTAACTGCGGCTGTTTCCAGTTTTTAGTTTTTACATCAAAATATTTTTTACAACAATTTTATTAATACAAATTCGGCAGCCCGAGCAGTTTATTGAGCAACACTTTTGTGTTTTCATTTTAACTACTTCTGAGTTTGTCGACATTAATTTTACTTGATTTCCAGTTCACGGCGGTAGTTTCGATGAATGGTAGGAAAAATTTTAGGCCTTACAAGTTTCACAAAAATGCCACAAGACTAGTACGAAGCCAACCTTATCCGGACGAATCTCAATTCGTTTTTTCAACAAGATTTCTCTAAATAGTATTAACATAAACATAAATATATTATAAAAATAAATATAAAATATAAATGTGATACAGATAACAGATAAAATGTTTCATTAACATAGTGCAACAATCTCCAATGATATTAAAGCGGCAAGTTTGGACAATGCAGAAACCGGGAACACATAATAGCAAAAGAATCGAAAAATTCAAACATAATTAAATTATTGAAAGTGCACAAAATAAATAAATGCAGAAAACGACTAGAAGCCTGTTATTAACGTAGATACAAGAATTTTGCATGCTTAACTAAAACCTAGAATCTGGCTGAAAACCGAGAATTGATGAGAATATTCTGTGTTTCTGCTAAAATTTAATGTCCTGTCTTGTTGTGTTTTTGACCCTGTTTTTTAAACTCGTTGTCTTTTTGACCATGTTTTTAAACTCTTGATTCTGTAACTAATTGTAAAACTAACTGGTAAACGTTTTGCTTCCTCTGTTGATTAACATGCCTGTTAGCCAATATAATTGGGATAATCTTGATATCGTACTCGTAAACTCATCATTTTGTTGTTATGAACCCGCATGTTTTGAACACTGACCATTTTGTTGTGAATCAGCATGTTTTGGATAGAATAATTGTGTTAGAATTAACCCTAACGTTTGTATGTGAATTATGGTCTTTGTGGTCTTTGTGCTTTCGAATTCTGTAATTCCGGTAATTGCTCTGTTTTTCCCAATTTTGGGTTGAAACTTGATAAGAGGGGTTAATCGGCTTATAGCGAGTTTTTCTAGAACCACCAAAACCTTAGCTACAGTCATACGCTTATCCTGACGTAGGATCTTTTCTTTTCTGAGAAACACGGCAGAAATTAAAGGAAATCAAAGGACACCGAGAAACTAAATTGCACATGAAAGAGAAGAGCGAATGGAAAGGTGACTCACCGAAACTCTAGTCAGTCTCGGTCTGACTGTCGAGCGAGAAGGTTGTGCTCTTGTTTTGAGGTCTTGGGTTTAACATTGTTTGGTTTTTAGTATTGGTTGCCTGTGTTCAGGGCTCCCGCTCGGCGGACGTAGTTGATCGAGTATTATTTAATCTCTGTCAGTCACCCTCGGCTCACACTTTCACCTGTACTCTGTTGATTCTTTCGTACCTTATACCTGCCGTGATCTGTACTATTTCCATTTCATTTGGACTATTGCACTGTTGGATTCAACGTGTAGATCTCAGGATTCGAGTTCTCGAATAGTGAAAAATAGCAAGTCGGCCAAACCTGCACTTAAGCTTTCAATATTCGAAAGATTTCAAAACTCAGAGGATTAGAACGTCCAAACAAAGGATTAGAAGGCCATTCTGACCGTTTAGCTTTACATAGAAATCCTTCAGCGCCATCTCAAAGTGAAGTGCTCATTGTACTGTTTCCCCAAACTTAGCTTGAGGATTTTCAATCAACTTGTTTCGAATCCTCCTTTCTGGCAGACCAAAAATGAATTGATCAATCAATATCACATCCATCATAGGTGACCGTATTGGCAGTGCATGAGCAGTTCTTTTAACCGGGCAGCAAAGTCAGACACGCCTTCTCCATGTTTCTGGGATCCATGTAGTCGCAGCTTATAACGCTCCGACTATAGACTTATTGGCTGTATGTGGTTCACCAGTTGTTCATTGAGTTGGGCATAGCTGAGTTCTTTCGGAGCGGTAGGGAACAGCATCTATGACAGGAATTCATATGCAGCTGAGGACAGTTGACCCAGCAATACAGCAGCACGTTGTTTCTGGTTGTAAACACCATAGGTATCAAGCTGGCTGGAAAGACGTCGTTCAATCCTGGCCTTTATCATATTGACCCAGAAACTGAAAATCAGCTGGTCGGATTTCGGACGGAGGCTTGCTTTCTTCAGACAACGACATTGTGGGGTTAGGCAGTTGTTTCTCTAGTACTTGAATAGTTAATCGGACCTAACTATCTAAGTTAAAGCAGCAGCAGTTTTCCAGAAGTTGTCATTTACTGAAGATATAACAAGCAACTGGCGAAACACACAACAAATGCGCTGTTTAAATAGCGCTCAACAGTAGTAATATGCAAACGTTCCTTGGGAGATTGATTGCAGCAAAGCTCATTTGCATAATCATAAACAGACAGTGAATAAACACTACAAGGACAAACTAATTTACACACTAATCATATAACTTGCTAGTCTGTCATGATCTTCTAGTAGGTATATGCATATATGCGTACATGTAAAAGCTAGCTAATATTTTGCAGTTACACGTGCATAAAATATATGTATTGCGTACGCACCAACAGGGAACCAAAATATCAAGGTCTAGCGAACACGTAAAAGATTTTGAGTGTAATAGGCCCATTAATATGCAGTTGTTTCCAGTTTTATTTCATACATCAGACTGTTTTCAACAACAATTTTTTTAACACAGATCAACAGTCTGAGCAGTTTTTTAATAACAATTTCGGGTGTTCATTTTAACTACTTCTGAGTTTGTACACATTAATTTTGCTTGATTTCTAGTTTACGGCTACACTTTCAATAAAAGTTACAAAACATTTTAAGCCTTTCACGAAAATGCCACAATATCACTATCCTGATCCAATCGTATTTTGTCGAATCTCAATTCGTCTTTTGTTCAATAAGATACCTATGACAAAAATACCTATATAGAAAAAATAAATGAAAAAATAAACATGAAAATACCTAACAGATTAAACATTCCATTACCGTGGTAAGTGTAACAATCTTCAACAACATGAAAGCGACAACAACATGTACAATGCAAGAACTGGGAACAAGTAATAGCAAAATCGAAAAGATTCAAGCAAAATCAAGTTATTAGACATACACAAAATAAATAAATGTAGAAAACAGTTAGAAGACTGTTTATTAATGTAGTCGCTCTGTTTGCAACAAAAGTTTCGGGTGTAGATGTAAATGTGCGTTTTGCTGTTTTCAACAAAACTAAAACTTGAAAACTTGGGGATTTCTATGGGGGAAAGCATTTCGATTTGGCACAGAGACAGTTACGGACAAAAAACAACCGTATCACAAAATGAACAAACGCCATAAAGTGAACTATAGTTGTTGTATAGAGGAGAATCAAGTCTGCAACAGTGCAACTGCCCGAAAAGAAGGTAAGGACTCTCACAGTGTGAAGTGAAATGGACTTGTGCGTTCAAACTTGTACACATTCCGGTTAAGCATTGTGGAGAATAGCTCCAGCAGAAAGTACTAAAACATTGTACTTTCTGATACGTTGCAAATAAGATATGTAAATAAGATACATTTGTGTAGATCTCTGATTGCACTGGAGGTCGATTATTGTATGCATACGTTTGACATTAGTGTTGAGTTATTTTGGCTCCTAAATTATATCCCAATGCCAAGGCTTGTTAATATTACTTGTACTATTTAATTAGTAAATTAATGCTGCTTTTATCTTATACTTGTCTACTTAGGGGATTGATCCGACATCGCACACTACCGGTAATCACTTGCAATCTCAGGATTTTAATCTGATAATAAACAAGACAACAGCTGTTTATTTAATCTCGTTGAGTCAAACTTCACAGCATTGTACTTGTGATTCAGTTGAGGAGCGTCTGCCCGCCAAGCGGAAGGCCGCGGGTTCGAGTCCCGCCATTCCGAGTTTTTCGGGTACCTGGTGGTGTGGATTCCTGACTTTTGATTTGTGTACTGCTCTGGACATCAGCTGCTCCCCAGTCTTTTCCTGCTCTCCCATCCCGTGTGAGAATCCCGGATTCCCCTGGCCTCTCTTTTCCAGATCTCTTGTCAAGCGCTGCTCTGTCCGGATCTACTAGGAATCCTGTCAGTAACCGTCAGTTTTCTGTCTCTTGACCAAAATTACGGCGATAGCCAGTTTCAGCACTTCTTAACCAAAACTTTTTCTTGCTTTGGATCATTGCTGACAGCCTTAGCATAGTTGTCAGCATATTTGCCTAACCTAGCAAGGATCGCACCCTTGTCAGATTGGATCGCCATATCTGGAATCTGGCATGTGGGCTGGCTGTTACCTAATTAATTGCACTAATAAAGAAAATCCGTTTGCTGCCAATTTTAATTATAATTTGGCTGATGTCTAGTAGTTGGTTTAGAAGATTAGGCTTCTAACGGGTTCACATAGTACCAGTGTTTTCAAGAATTATCGCATATTTGATCTGTGGGCTTCTGTAAATATTGTGGAGAGGAACTGACTTAATGACTCTGGTAACACTTGATTAATCTTTAAGTGGCACCCAACTGGGCAGGTTGAACACTGACTGCAGGATGAAAAGGACAAACGCCACTACTTGATGACCTTTGTACTGCTCTCCCTATAAAATTTTACAACTTTAATATTAGGAGTTTATCAAATTAACAAACTGAAAACGGACAGAATCTTCAAATGGAATTCAGCTTAGAAATTAATTTTCATCATGTTTAACCTTGAATGTAAATCAAGTTTAAACGGACTAAACTTAAAGTCAACTCAAACGGATATTAATTTCGGAACAGTTGGATCCAACATTGTGACAAAGTTAATACGTACTTTAATATTTCCACACTTATTCTAGTCAAAGCGGCTCTGAAAAACTGATTTTAGGTTTGATTTTAAATTTGGTTTTAAATGAAAATTTAATTTCAATTCAATTTTAAACATAAAAATTAGTTTCTAACTTGAATTTCATGAAAGCAGCTGAAGATTATACCGTTCTTCAGCTTAAACTCCTAAGAAACTACCAAACTCCTGACATTAAAGATGTAGAATTTATGGGGAGGGAAATGCAAAGATCATTAAGAAGTGACCTCTCGTTTTCGCTCTGCAGTCGGTGTTCATGCTAGTGCTGGACCGGTTCCAATTTTTGAAACCGGTTCCGGTTCTTGACTACCGGTTCCGGTTCCGGTTCTAGCTACCGGTTCCGGTTCCAATTGGTATTTTTGACAAAAAGCTAAAATCACACTATTTTTTTATTTTTTGGCAATTGCTATAAAAACTTAATATATTTAACTGCACAAAGCTATGAACGTGTTTTTAAACCTTGTATTTGCTTACTTTTTACTATTTATACACAAATATTTACTGTGAAAAAGATATGGTCTGTTTCTATTTTTACCAATATGTTGGGGAAATTTTAGCTACCAGAGCTACCAAAATACTAAGTATTCTCCATCTAGATAAACATTTAGTTACTGCCCTTCAGAAAGCGAACGTCGCACAGAACTTTCCTCGACCAATTTCAAGCAGTCCCATAACATTTGCTTATCGATTCAACAGCTACAGTTACAACATTACAAAGCTTAATCATTGAAAAAGCAGCTAATCTCATCTCGGGGTCGAAGAATTTTGAGATCGAAAACTATAGCAGAAAGAAAACATTATGGAAAATCGTTGAACGAGAATTAAAACTTTTCGAGCACTTATGCAGCACACAGGTACAACTAACTTCAAACCTTTAAAACCAAAAATTGTATGTTACAATAAATAAAATCAAGCTGCTAAGTTTTTATTTTACATAGAATTTCTTTTAATTTTTGTAGCTGAAATAAACAAATTTGTAACAAAAGAGCGCTATTCCCTATCAAATCCAAAACCTATATATAAGCAAAAAGTACTACAATAAGACTATGAAATATGAAAATTTTCAATAGACCATCAAAGGCATTCTTTTTCGGTAGCGCTAGCCAATTGCTATTAATTAAATTAAGAACGGTACCTCAGGTATACTGTTGCTCAGCTTAACCCTTAATCTGGAGTTGCGCCTTCAGTATACTGGTTTGCTTCAGTTGAAGTTTGCACACAAAATATTGCAGAGGCAACAGCAAAAGCTGGAAGAGTTGCCGTAAAGCATCAAATCCTTAATGCTTACCCTTATCATCCTTAAAGGAGAGTTAACACTGAATACACCTTAGTTTTTCTTTTTCTATAACCTTTTCAGAAAACTTAAAACATTGACTGAAAACTGTTATTAAAGACATCGTAAAATTGATATCAAATCTTCTGCCATTTACACAACAAAAGTACCAAAATAAAGTTAAATTCCAAATGCTAAATTCAAATTCATAAGAAAATTTTAAAATTTTACAAAATAAACCTTGCTTGAAGTTTCAAACAGCCAAAATTAACACTAGAACCGGCCGGTTCCAAAACCCACCGGTTCCGGTTCCGGTTCTAAAAATCCTACCGGTTCCGGTTCTGGTTCTACCGGTTCTTTGGGAACCGGTCCCAGCACTAGTTCATGCTCAGTTGGGTGCCACTTGACGACTAATCAAGTGTAAAAAAGGTCAGTTAAGTCAGTTCTTCCCCGCAAAATTTACAGAAGCCGATCTGTGTTACAGTGATTACAGTTGTCACTAAGCCTAGCCAGGAAGAAATTTCGGGAGGAGCAGACCAAAAATATTTCGAAATTTTTCCAGTAACTAACTATTTAGCGTCAGAGTCTAGTACAGGTCAGTACTTTGGGGGTGGTTTATGTAAAATGAGCGTCACAGGTGTAGTTTTTTGGACAAATTTGGCCTCTCGCCGCAATAGGCCTTAAAAATACATATTCCTTAAGGCCGTTTCACACGATCAAAGTTTGATCAAAGTTTTCTTTGGCCCTATTTCTTCAAACATTAAACGGATTAGATTAAAATTAATCCGCATTAAAGAAATAGCACCTCGGATTAAACGGATTAAAATTTAATCCAGCGAGTTAAACGAGTTAAACGGATTAAATTTAATCCTATTTCTTTAATGCACATAGGATTAAAATTTTAATCTAATCCTGTTTCTTTATTCACACTTCGGATTAAAAACTCAACGAGTTAATTTTAATCCGACCTGCTTAATCGCTGTTTCTTTAAAAATTAATTTTAATCCGTTTAATCCTCTGCCTGCATTTTCAACTAACTTTTAATCTTCGTGCAGCTATGCGGATTAAACGGATTAAAAGTTGGGGAATTATAATTTTTAATCGCTGTTTCTCTAATGGCGGATTAAATGGATTAAAATCAGCTTGTTTAATCCGCAGATTAAAAATGGTCGAAATAAACGAGTTCATTTTAATCCTGCATTAAAGAAATAGAAATTATAATTTTAATCCGGCTTATTTTTAATCCGTTTAATCCGACCATTTTAATCTTTAAAGAAATAGGCCCAATGTCAAACTTTGACGAACCAGGACTTTGATGGAAATTTGATGGTGTGAAAAACCCTGTCAAAGTGGGCATCAAACTTTGATGAAACCATCAAAGTTCGCTTGTTTGAAGAGCGACTCCATCAAAGAAATTTGATCAAATAGCCAATCAGAATGCAGGAATAACCCAGAAGAATTTCAGTGTAATGTTTACTTTACTGTGTTTTTATTGTAGTATAAGTACACTGGTTCTTGTCCATCACCCAAAATTCCACAAACAAGACGTCGACAAGCTGCAACATTCGCTTCACAAAGTTTGTTAAGAGGGGTCCATCATGAAAAATTTTGGAAAGAAATCCAACAACCGGAAGAGATCCGGCTTTAATTTTGCTATCTCGTTAAAAATACAAATCAGGCAGCATGTATGTGAAAATGAACCGAATTAGGTGTACTACTTTTCCAGACATGGTTGCTCATTAGCTTAGGGCCTTTTCGCGAATGGGTAGAGTAGAGTTAAAATTAACTCGATCCTTTTCGCGAATGAGTTAAAAGAGTTAAATTTAACTCGCCGAGTTATGCGATTTTTATTTGGAACAACACAATTTTATTTGGAAGAGCTAATGAATTCGTGTTTTAGACAATGCAACAACAGTGCAAGCAAAACAATGTAATCTTGAAGTAACCGTTCGGCAAAGTTTGGCGCCAGATGTTTGAACGTGTGAAAGCAAGACTTTGACACTTAAACTTTGACTCAAAGTTTTCTGACAAAGAAAACTTTGACCAAACTTTGATCGTGTGAAACGGCCTTTAGTCTCAAACTGGTACTATACATACCACGTCCGGCCTGAGTGTCGCAACCAGTGCAAAGGTTGGTCTACTCTTCGTGGTAGCTGAGGGTAGGTCTCTAGTTGAGCCTGAGCATTCGGAGGTAACTTTCTATTGTACCTGTTCTTAGCCGTGTGGGATTGTGTTGAGATTGAGGCCTGGACTGTCGATAGCGATTCCGAAGGTAGTCCACATAGCCCTGTTCTTGTAGTTTCGAGTTTGATAACTGTACCAACTTCAAGGTCTTGTTTGTCTGCGTTGTGGCCCCTCGTATCCTAGTATCCGTGGCCGGCAGTTAAGCATGTGAATTGTCCTCTCGACGACTGTTCCTAGGAGGCACAAGTGAACTCACGTAGCCTAGGGCGGACCGTCTACACTAGGTTCGACCAACACTAGGCTAGCTTTAGTCCTTAGACCTAAGAGTAAATATCTTCTCCTCTTTCCCTCTCTCCCTCCTTTCCCTTTTCTTTCCCTTCTTTTTTTCTTTTTTTTTTCTCTTTTCTTTTTTCTCCCTTTATTTCTTTCCCTCCTCATTTTGTCTCTTCTCCCTCTCGTTCCTTATTCTACAATTTGTTTCTCTTTTCCTTATCCCTCTTCTCTCTCTCGTTTCCTTTTCCCCTCTGTCCTCTTCCTTCCTCTCCTTTCTTTCTGATTTCCCCCCTTCTTGTTTTTTTCCTTTTCTTTTCTCTCTCTGATTATATTGCCTTATTTTTTCCGTCTCCGTTTTTTTTTCCTTCTTTGTCTTCTAATCTCTTCCCCTTCTATTCTTTATTTATCTATTCTCCCCTCTCCTCTCTCTTCTTTTATCTCAATATTATTTCTCTCTTATTATATATATAATTTTACAAGCTCCCCCCCCCCCCCCTTCCCTTTTTCCGTCTCTTTTTTTCCTTTTTTTTTCTCATTTTTCATTTTTTACACCCTTTGATTTCTGTGTCCCCTCCCTCGGGTGTTTTGGCCCCTCTCCTTCTGCTCCCCTCTCTCGTTTCCTGTGAATTCGGTGACTAAATTTGGTATATCTCGTTTATCCAAATATATCCAAAACTCTTCATCATCTCTCCGTTTCCTATTAGATCACGTCTCTGTGCGACCTCATGTCCTTGACCCTCGTTCCGTTTCTGTTCCTGGATTTAGACACACCCCTTTCATGGTTTTGATTCCATTTTAACATTTTCAGAGTCACTCTGAGATTAATGAGTTGGACACTTATTAGTAATTTCCGGTAACAATCCGGTTTTTTTTTCAGACTTCTTATGGGTATCAATGTAAGACTGAAATACAAAATCAATCCCACGATTCTGATTCTGTTATTTAATACTGATTCATCCCCTCCTCACATCGTAACATCATTCTTAGTTAGAATAGCTCAATATTATTTCTAAACATCATGTGATATGATATATATATCAATTTTATATCGGTTGGTGCGAGTTCAGATTGCCTTAAACTGTCCAATAATGGTGCTGGGAGTACAGGTTGCTGCGTTTGTAGCATCAATTATGTCTACAGCTGCTACCATAAAAACTTATGAGGTAGAGTGCCCTCTTTTGACTCCTCCGGCTTTAGGGGACCCAGATACAGGTACGGCTATCTATTACAACAGTTATCAATCACGTAATTGTTAAAAGTTAGAAGTAATAAATGACAAAAAGCAGTGTAACATACAAGGTTTACAAATCATATATAATGCAATTTTAAGTGGTGGTGGTCATACGTTAGGTTCTAAGAGACCTGTCAGGGAAAGGTAGAGTATAGTAGAGCGAAGTTTTAAGCTCTTTTAGCTCGTCTAACTCCGCCCAAACTTTGCTTTTCGTCTTTTAATTCTTTCATAAAAGGTCAAATATAGTTTGACTTGCTCAGTTACGGTTAGCTAGTGAAAAAACGTTAAGCGAATCACTGAGCTCCGGTTTTCGGGAGCAGTATCAGCAATAAAGGTGCATTCATAGTCGCGAACGCATCGAGAGGCGCGTCGACTCCTCAGATTGTAACATGCCGTTTTAACCGTTTAAATTTAATTGTAGCATATTCAAACTCACGAACGCATGCAGAGGCTTGCATACGCGCGTCTGCTTGCGTCTGGAACTATGAATGCACCTTTACTCTAGTATCTTGCTGAGCTTGACCTACTATTAGATATACTGTTAGGAAACAGAGTATACTAAATCTCATCAAAGACTAAAAAGGTCGGATTAAAATAGATTAAAAATCAGCAGTCCTAAAATTTTAATAGCTGTTTCCTTTATGTTGGATTAAGCGGATTCAAATCAACTTATTTTATTTATTTTTATTAACTTGTTCAGATTAATCGGTCCATTTTAATCCTCGGACTAAACGACTTAATTTCAATCCAATTAATTCTCCATTAAAGAAACAGACTAAAAATTTTAATTCAGTTTTTAATAATTAATATATAAGGAAAGGCTTAAATCTAGTACGCTTAACTCTAGCTGGTTCAACTCTAATCCATCGAATTCAAGATTTATAAATTCACTCCGTTTAATCCAAGGTTACGTTTCTGTAATGCGGCCTAATTTTAGTGCAAGCGTATCTAATCTTTAAGGATATATGGCCTTAGCTTTGCATACTTGGACATATTTATCTATATCTATATTTATACTTATTTCCATTCATTGTTGTTGACATCACTGTTTTCTCTGTTCGTTTTCCACGTTTTTTTTCAGAAGAATACAGAGTATTCGTGTACATCTCACGACTGGAAGTGGTGCCGACAAATGGCCCCCACAAGAATCTGGAGACCTGTTGCGACGACAACTGTCTAAATCTGCCCTGTCGGGACTGCGAACTGTACGCTGATGTTGCAACTGATAGAAAGTCGGAGAGATGGTCCTACAGAGAATGGCAGCACGCAAAGCCAATCTTACGACAGAATTATCCATTGTAAGATCAGATCTGTAACCCCCTTTTTTCCTCTGCAGTTTATAAGGACAGTTTAAGCGCTTAGAACACAGCTTCTCAGCAAATCGCTTCTTTAAAATGGCTAGCAATTTATGTATAGCTAAAAGCTCATTTCTGCCTGCACCTTTGAGACAAAGGTAACAAGCTAAACTAAAGTCAAACATGACCAAGGTTAGGTGCGTGTATAAAGGATATGTAGTGTCAGGGAAGCAGTCATAGGAAAGATTGATCAGCTAAGATTACAGGTTTGAGCCAGAAAACCGACCTTCTGGCAAACTCTGGCGCTCGATTGGGCGTAATGATGCTGGATACATTAGAAAGCGCTGAGTGTCCTACTCTTCCTATCGTGAACTCTTGGTCCGGTCAAGGATCGAACCACTACCCTGCCGTTCCGATGTCAGGCGTGCTACTCAGCGATGGAGTCGGGTCACCGAGTTAGTTCGGTCACTTTGATGTTAACTTCAATGCTGCAGAAACATCAGCTGAAGTTCCATATCAGGTTTATCAATCTTTTCCCACGCCTGCCTAGCACCCATAATGTACTCATGTTTATGTACTTCAATAAAAGACCAGTACTACAGTGTGCTTAGCCTAGGAGTGTGACAGGTTTCATTCCTAACTTTTGACATTACGCAGGATGCAATTGTTGTTATTAAATCTTGTGCTTGTTTGTTTCAGTGGAACTACCAAAATCAGCGGATCACAGGTTCGTGGAGTGCAGTTTGACGAAACTTATCAAACTCGGAACTTTACGATCACCAAGCGCTGAAGGCATTAGTCTAGCCGTTTTTGAGGAGGATCCAAATTTGGGAGGATCTGATGATTTTTTGGGGAAATTTGTAATTAAGCTGAAACCGGTCCCACTTCCCATCAATATGGTGCCTGCTGAGTCGATTTTGCACAGAAACAACTTTTTTAAAGTTAACTTTTTTAAAGTTGAGTGCAACATTGAAGTGGAATTGAAGGTGGACTGCTTCAATGAGCGGTTTCCGCATTTTGGGAAACCCTTCTTGAATTGGGAAAAACTTTGGAAAAACACCCCTAAGGGCCCGCTGAAATAATTTTCAGCCAAACAAGGTGTTACAAGAATTCTTTATCATGTTGAATTCAGTCTATGTCAATAAAACATTTTTGTCTATGTTAATATATTGATCATAATATACAAATATGTGCAAGTGAATATAATTTCCCAGATAACAGACAAAACATTCCACTAATGTAAAGTACAATCTATCCATCTAACCATCTATCTATCTGTTTATTTAACCAACCAACGACTATACGTTATCAAATATAAATCTAAAGAGTTTAAATGAACAGAAACAGACAAAACGGTCAAGAACAGCACTAATTAACAGCATAATCTCTAAATGAAACTTGAAAAGTGATCCCTAAATGAACTACGTATACATAATGGCCGGTTGGGAATGGGGTGGGCCGATTGACCGGCTACTAATCCTCGTCCCCTGACAAAGTGAAACAAGGACATTTTGTTTAATTTGCTTTTAAAATCACTGAGGCTACTGGTACACAGCACATCCGAGTCAAGTGAATTCCAAATAGATACAATTCTATTACTGAAAATTTTTTCAATTACTTCAAAGGTAATTACTTCATCCGACCATTATGTATACTTTTCATTATGTATACCAGCCATTATGTATATGTAGTTCATTTAGGGATCATTTTTCAAGTTTCATTTAGGGATCAAAATTTCAGTGATGTACTACCTCACTAGTAGAGTTGTACATTGGAGGTTAAAGGCCTCAAATGTACGACTTTACTGACAAATTTCAATAGTACATCAGCTAAGTAAAGCCCGATTCACACTGCACAAGGTTTAAGGTTTAAGGTTTATGGTTTAAGGTTTAAGGTTAAACTTGTTTATTTATGTTGAAGCGTTCACACTGGAAGGTTTAAGGTTTAAGGTTTAAGAAAGCTGAGTTAAAATATTTTAACTTTGTATTGAGGTTTAAGCTTCCTACGTATTATATATAGAAGGTTTAGTTAATAATTTTAGTTTTATACATTGTAGAATTCCTTACGTATGCACAGAACTAAAAAATTTTAAAATCCTTGAAGATTTGAATGCACACTGTCTAATATAAGAAACCACGTGATATTCAGACATTCCTTAAACCTTGCTTAAACCTTAAACCTTAAACCTTAAACCTTAAACCTATGGCAGTGTGAGCCGGGCTTAATTGTCAGTGATGTAGTACATCACTAAAACGTTATCAGTAAATGAGTACCTTTTTCTTTGCTCCTTGTTTTCATGCCATAGAGGGAGAAAATTTACAGAATGAAGGACTAAAGCTGTAGTCAAGATCTAATTTGAGAATTTTAAACAATAGAAGGAGCGGATTACTGTAGGATAATTTAGGATTACTGTAGGATATATACTGGGATCTTTTCCACAATCCCCCCCTCAATACAAACTGGTTGGATTGAGGGTTATTGGGTGATCCAAATGCGGTCATATTTTGGGAAGGTGTTACCTGAAGCTCAGTAATTTTAAAAATTTATAAAATTTCAAATTTTTTAAAATTTAAAAAAATTGAAATTTCAAAATTTTTGCATTTTTTAAAATTTTCTAATAAATTCGATGATGCTGAGCATTTTTCCTTGTTGCAGCAACATCTGAAAATGCTTCCTGCGATCTCTACAGCGGCTCTAACTGTATAGATCAAAGGGAACAATATGCACACGATTACTACAGTATACAGGCGGCGTTTTCCTTTGATCTTTACAGTTAGAGCCGCTGTAGAGATCGCAGGAAGCATTTTCAGATGTTGCTGCAACAAGGAAAAATGCTCAACAACATCTAATCTATCAGAAAATTTTAAAAAAATTCAAAAATTTTGAAATTTAAAAAATTTTAAAATTTCAAAAAATTTAAAATTATATATTGAAATTTTTGAAATTACTGAGCATCAGGCAACACCTTCCCAAAATATAAACGCATTTGGATCACCCAATAACCCCCCAATCCAACCAGTTCGTATTGAGGGGGGGGATTGTGGAAAAGATCCGGATACTGTAGGATAACAATACACTATTTCTATTTGATAAAACCAGTAAATTTCAGATTTGTTGCGGTTTTTCTATGAAAATTTTGATATTAGAATGGTAGCAGTTAATGGAATTCAAAACTTGAAAACTAAGATTTGCTTAGGCAATGTACAGATTTGACTTTGTTAAACTTTTTCGTAATTTATAAAATAATGTAAATGCATGCAATGTTAATGTTAATGCATTGTACTGTTATGTAAACGGACATATATATATCCACAAAATACTTAAATCAATGTTTAGATTAATGAATTTTAAGTGAATAATCGGCAAATCCTGGATTTAAAACTTGCAGGAAAGTTCTTCAAAATGACCATCTAGCCTTAATGAGTGTGATACGTGCGCAGCAAAAATAAAGCTGGTTTCATAAAAGACACTTTCTCAGCAATGCAATTCTCGGCAATGGCTTTCTCGGCAATACAATTTATGATTCTTTGACTTTCTCGGCAATGCAAGAAATGAGCATTGACCTTTCTCGGCAATGCAATTCTCGGCAATGCCTTTCTCGGCAACGTGCATTCTCGGCAATGAATATTACCCGCTGAGACCTTTACTGCAACGTGGTCAGAAGGACGAGTTGATTTTGAAGATTCCTGAGACAGTAAAATGTCTGCCACGAGATAATGTCCATTTAGGATTCGACTTGTAAAAATTTTAGTTGGTAAAGCCCGGTTCATACTTTTTGTGCTTTTGTGCTTTGTGCTTTTGTCCTTTTCTATAAGTGCTTTGTCCTTTGGGCTTTGTCCTTTGGGCTTTGTCCTTTGTGCTTTTGTCCTTTGTTCTTTGTGCTTTGTGCTCACGAGGACGCGTTCATACTTCCCATGGGGACAGCAAAGCACAAGTCGAGATTTAGTCACCTGACATATGAAAACACAAGAAGTATACTGAAAATTCTACCCAAATTAGGAAAAAAGCAGGTTTCAAAAATTTCAAGAACAAAAATATAAGGTTGTCAGTGATCAACTTCCAAACCACATATTTGCCTAAGCAACAACATAAAATACATAATTTTGAAAATATTTGTTAGCCAATAGAGCCAAAGTGGTTATAAAAACTACCAAAGTTAGGATAACATATTGAAACCAAATTAAAATTAAAATCCTACATTTTAATTTTTTATAATTTTCCTATTTTTCCATCATTTATTTCTAAGTCTTCGTTAATACCGTATTCCATCTCTTCTGATTCGCCGCCTTCTCTTTTCTATTGGATAATGCCAAAAATACTGGAATTTGATTGGCTAAGCACAAAAGCACAACTAAAAATGTTGAACTCGGCTCAACATTCGAAAGCACACCCGAAAGCACAAAAGCACAAAGCACAAAGCACATTTTTGAAGTATGAATTAGAAAAGCACAAAGCACAAAGCACTGTGTTTTTCCAAAAAGTATGAACCGGAAAGCACAAAGCACAAAGCACAAAAGCACAAAAGGACAAAGCACAAAGCACACGAAGTATGAACCGGCTTTAAGGGGGGGACCAAGGGGATCAAATTATTGTTTGTCCACGGGTTTGCTGAAAACCTGCATACAGGGGTGTACTGGGGCGCTGAAATCTGAAATCCGTTTTTCGCACAGGCCAGACTAAAACCGGACTTTTTCTTACAGTTTTTGTGTAACTTCGCAGCTCCAGATTCCAAACCATGGCCTACCTTAACGCATATCTAGTTTTGTCGTAGTACTGTCGGCGCTGGAGCAGGAAGATGAATAAGAGTGTAGAGTATGAAATCCGAGAGCCCGAGAATTAATTATTTTCGTCTGATGAAACTTATCATTTGTTGGGCATCAAACACGTTCATTTAGTGTTCCATCTACAATTAACAGTGCAGTGAATTAAGTATATTGTGGCGTAGTTTGGGCGTATTGCTTCTGCTTTTTAGCACAGCCAGATTTGGAGTTCATTTTAAACCTAGTAGTTAGCCAGCCTCAAACACTGGTTGCAAGTTATCATCTTGGAGACTAAGTTTAAATTTATGGGCAAGATTTAAAATTACACACTGATTGGAAGCGGAGACCATCTAATTTTCCCTGAGACGTTAGGACCAAGAACAACCATTCCTTAACATTAGCAAAAGCTAAGGTGAACCTTTAAGGAAACGTCTGGCTTTTAGACAAAAACATAAACATAAGAAATCGCACTTTTGATGGAAAAGGAAACGTTTCAATAAATCGAATTGTTTGATTTTTAATTTGAGACAGTTCCTTACTTGTTGGGAGTTCGAAAACTGGAACAGTGCAGCAGTCAGTAGACGGGACGGGTCGGTCTTGGGATAGTAAGCAGACAGTTTGTAGCTAATTTTAAGGCAAAATATGCAAAAGTCAACAGGTCAAACTTTATAGGTTGCGTATAATATATTGATTACTTGAATCGGCATTACCGGCTTGTTACCGGTTTGGAAAAAGTCGGATAATTTTCGTCGGTCAATAATGCTACTGGCCACTGGGCACCAAAACACATGCCACGGGCGCCAAACTGCAAAATGCGAAAAATTGCAGACCCGGAAACTGACCGACCAGACACGTCCAAGAAAATTGCCTTCGTTTTGCAATCGCCTGAAATTTATAAAAACAAAAAGAAAAACGGAACGCGCATGATTATTCATTGGATCCGTAACTGGTAACAACTACACATAATTCTTGACAATAAATTTGCAAGAACTTCCAGATTTCCAGAGCTGTAATTTTGTTCCAATTTTGTTAGGATTGTAATACCATTTTAATTAAGGTGGCCAAGGAAATAACTAAATTTGCCGCCCCTCCCCAAATATGATAGGCCTTCAATTTGCTGCTTTTGTGGTGACACTTGTGTCGCCTGCAGTTTCCAAGTCCGTATACGAAGTGAAATGTCCTGTGAGGGAACCCAAGTCAATGGATCTGGGTACAGTTTAATCGAAACTATAAATTAATTATGTCATTAGTTACAAATGACCTGTACGGTCGATGTGTAGTTACCGAAGTGGCTTACAGTCCACAATACGATTTCTGGGGGAATTGGGTCATTTGAGAAGCTCTCTTTCTAATTTTAGGGTCGCCATTTTGCGGTGGGTGGGTGGAGTCCTGCTCCGTTTTTGCTTATCAAATTACTTCCCAGAGCTCATTCGTGACTATAAACTGTGACAACTACTGGACCCCCACAAATGTGACCCTGGCGTCTGACACCCCCGCCTCCAATCAGTACCTAGCGTGCTCATTCATGATTCATTTGTATGTTTAAGTGTTGAAGGTCCAAACGTTTTGATCAGTAGTCTCGTCATTTCTAGTGAGCGAACCCTCATTTTGGCCACGTACTGATTTCGGGGGGGGGGCTGGGACACTAGAGTCCAATTTGGAGGGGTCCAGATATACACGTTTGTGGGGGGGGTCAGCCGTTAGCGCGCAGAGCATGTACCTGCAGCTGATAACAGAACGCTAGCTCGGGACCCCCCCCCCGTAACTTCCGGGGGGGGGGGTCCCACTTTGCACTAATTACCCGCTTTCATATAAGCGTGTGTCCGCTCGCTGATTGGCCCACTAGCCTAAGTCTTACTGTAGGTAATTTATTAGTTATTTTAATTAATTAATTATAACTTTAATTAGGTTAGTACAATCAAAAAACTACTTCCACAACTTTGTAGCATTTTTCTGCTCTTTCCAATGATATAAAAATTGTTGCACACTACATTCCTGCGAATTTTTGTATTTTGCAACAATTTTTATATTATTGGAAAGAGCAGAAAAAATGCTATGAAGTTGTCGAATTAGTTTTTTGATTGTACTAACCTAATCAAAGTTATAATTAATTAATTGAAATAACCAATAAATTATCTACCATAAGCCCTAGGCTAGTGGGCCAATCAGCGAGCAAACACACGCTTATATGAAAGCGTGTAATTAGTGCAAAGTGGGACCCCCCCCCCGGAAGTTCCGGGGGGGGGGGGGTCACGAGTAATGAACCGAGCATACCTAGCATGATTTGTACATGCTACTGTAAGAATGTCATACTCTTATATTATGTACTCTTGGTACTGCTTACTTATGTACACAATGCTGTACACAAGACTCTTCATAATGTGTACTGCTTTGGCTTTCCATGTTCTTCAGTCAACTACGTGGTGAATGTGGACATCCTACGACTGGAAGTGGTTGGGGATCGTCCTGATCAAAATCTTGACAACTGTTGCGACAACAACTGTCTCAGTCAGGCCTGTCGAGACTGCGAACTGTACGCCGAGGGCGGAACGAGTAGAAAGTCGCTCAGATGGTATTACGGAGAACGCCAGCGCACAAAGCCGATTATTCGCAACTATGTCCCGGCGTAAGAGCAGTTGCCTGCGGTCGATCTTTTAAATATTTTAAACATCTTCATGGCAGATGCGGAGTAATACTTTTATTGTTAAAATTGACATGAGATAGAAATGGGCACGGGTTGTCGTGTACGAAAGGCATTCGAATACCTACCTATTTCGGGTACCTGACATAAAACCCGAAAACTTGAGGCAAACGGAATAAGTTTAACTTTGGATTATTGACATATTTTTCATTTAATGTCAATCTTAAGCATTTATTTTGCGGCAGTTATTATGATATAAACCTGTTGTAAAGATTTGGCTCCGCCGGGAATCGAACCACAGAGCTCCCGGACTGCAGTTAGGCGTGCAACCACTACACCAAGGAGCCAGGAGAGAAGAGCACACAACTTCTATATCATTGGTGCTCTCTGTACACTGTGCTGTAACTATAAACGTTTAGAACTTTTTAAATGTTGGAACAATTTTAAAACAAGTTTAAATTTAGAACAATACCAAGAATCGCGGTAAGTGTGCCGCAGGTGGTTGGAGTAGAATTCAAGGGCAACTATCGAAGACGGAGCTTCAACCTCACCAAAGATCAGTCGATAAATCTGTCCTTCTACGAAGAAGATACCAACTTTGGCGGATCCGACGATTTGCTTGGCGAATTTGAGATTAGGCTAAACCCGATTCCGGTGACACCGCAGGAGATCATTTCCGAACAACCGGTGCGATACAGAAATCTCTTTTTCCAGCACAAATGCTACATCCAAGCGGATTTGAGAGTGTTAAATAATTGTTTGTCCACGATTTTGCTGAAAACCTGCATACAGGGGTATACTAGGGCGCTGAGCACGAATCTGAAATCCGTTTTGCGCACAGGCCAGACTAAAACCGGACTTTTTCTTACAGTTTTTGTGTAAATTCGCAGCTCCAGATTCCAAACCATGGCCTACCTTGACGCATATCTAGTTTTGTCCCAGTACTGTCGGCGCTGGAGCAGGAAGATGAATAAGAGTGTAGAGTATGAAATCCGAGAGCCCGGGAATTAATTATTATCGTCTGATGAAACTTTCATTTGTTGGGGAATCAAACACGTTCATTTAGTGTTCCATCTACAATTAACAGTGCAGTGAATTAAGTATATTGTGGCGTAGTTTGGGCGTATTGCTTCTGCTTTTTAGCACAGCCAGGGGCCGATGTTATCAAAGGCCCAAACCCGGGTTTCGAGCTAAACCTAGGTTAAAAATGGGTTTTCAACCCAAACCCGATGGAATCAAAGTTGGGTTAGAACTGGGTTTTTGAAACCCAGGTTTCATAACTGGGTTTTGGGTTAAATTGGGGTTAAGTGGAGACCCAATGTTATCATGAAACCCGGGTTTAAAAACTTGGGTTAAATTTGGGTTAATGTGGCTAAATCTCAACCCTACTCGATGAGGAGGGTTGGGCCTGAAACCCGGGTTTTATTCTATGTAATTTATGGGTTTCGCTCGTGGGACTGTCTCGTCTATTAGTTCAAAAAATATAGACAAGACTGCACAGTTATTTTTGGGGTTAATTCTGGGTTAACTATTCTCGATTTCAGGGTTAATTCAGGGTTAACTCAGGGTTAACCCCAATAAAATAGGGTTTCTGAAATCCAACCCCAAAATTGTTTGATAACATTGGGTTAGCCCCAGGGTTAACCCAACCCCAAAATTTCAGGGTTAACCCCAAAAACTACGAAACCCGGGTTTTAGGAAACCCAAATTTGATAACATCGGCCCCTTTGGAGTTCATTTTAAACCTAGTAGTTAGCCAGCCTCAAACACTGGTTGCAAGTTATCATCTTGGAGACTAAGTTTGAATTTATGGGCAAAATTTAAAATTACACACTGATTGGAAGCGGAGACCATCTAGTTTTCCCTGAGACGTTAGGACCAACCATGGTAGACTATTACACGGAGGCACTTTCAGATAGTGTTAAAATGCCGATTTTCAGACGATTCAGACGACTTTCAGACGGCCACTGTGAGCTCATTTCTAAACCATTTGGGATGTGTAATAGCTCATTTTGACGAGCTCGGCGAGCTCTTTGCAGCGCCCCCAAAACTTACAGAATTGGTTCACACCATCGACCTCTAGAGGCCTCTGAAAAACACGTCTGAAAGAAATTTTCAGACCAGTTTCGTACCATCTGAATGTCTGAAAATTCAGAATTTCAGACGTCTGAACATTGTTGGAGTCTCATTATTCAGTCATTAATGTGGTACACTTTCGTCCCAAGTCACGTACTCTAACATGACTCAGACGAATCAACCGTCTGACTCCTGTAATTTCAACAAGTTCTGTAAGCCGAAGCCTAAGATACAGACTCCGGCTGGTACAGCTAGGTACCAAGCCCAAGGCTCGAACGTCAGTCAGACGGATCAACCGTCTGACTCCTGTAATTTCAACAAGTTCTGTAAGCCGAAGCCTAAGATACAGACTCCGGCTGGTACAGCTAGGTACCAAGCCCAGGGCTCGAACGTCAGTCAGACGAATCAACCGTCTGACTCCTGTAATTTCAACAAGTTCTGTAAGCCGAAGCCTAAGATACAGACTCCGGCTGGTACAGCTAGGTACCAAGCCCAGGGCTCGAACGTCAGTCAGACGAATCAACCGTCTGACTCCTGTAATTTCAACAAGTTCTGTAAGCCGAAGCCTAAGATACAGACTCCGGCTGGTACAGCTAGGTACCAAGCCCAGGGCTCGAACGTCAGTCAGACGAATCAACCGTCTGACTCCTGTAATTTCAACAAGTTCTGTAAGCCGAAGCCTAAGATACAGACTCCGGCTGGTACAGCTAGGTACCAAGCCCAGGGCTCGAACGTCAGTCAGACGAATCAACCGTCTGACTCCTGTAATTTCAACAAGTTCTGTAAGCCGAAGCCTAAGATACAGACTCCGGCTGGTACAGCTAGGTACCAAGCCCAGGGCTCGAACGTCAGTCAGACGAATCAACCGTCTGACTCCTGTAATTTCAACAAGTTCTGTAAGCCGAAGCCTAAGATACAGACTCCGGCTGGTACAGCTAGGTACCAAGCCCAGGGCTCGAACGTCAGTCAGACGAATCAACCGTCTGACTCCTGTAATTTCAACAAGTTCTGTAAGCCGAAGCCTAAGATACAGACTCCGGCTGGTACAGCTAGGTACCAAGCCCAGGGCTCGAACGTCAGTCAGACGAATCAACCGTCTGACTCCTGTAATTTCAACAAGTTCTGTAAGCCGAAGCCTAAGATACAGACTCCGGCTGGTACAGCTAGGTACCAAGCCCAGGGCTCGAACGTCAGTCAGACGAATCAACCGTCTGACTCCTGTAATTTCAACAAGTTCTGTAAGCCGAAGCCTAAGATACAGACTCCGGCTGGTACAGCTAGGTACCAAGCCCAGGGCTCGAACGTCAGTCAGACGAATCAACCGTCTGACTCCTGTAATTTCAACAAGTTCTGTAAGCCGAAGCCTAAGATACAGACTCCGGCTGGTACAGCTAGGTACCAAGCCCAGGGCTCGAACGTCAGTCAGACGAATCAACCGTCTGACTCCTGTAGTTTCAACAAGTTCTGTAAGCCGAAGCCTAAGATACAGACTCCGGCTGGTACAGCTAGGTACCAAGCCCAGGGCTCGAACGTCAGTCAGACGAATCAACCGTCTGACTCCTGTAATTTCAACAAGTTCTGTAAGCCGAAGCCTAAGATACAGACTCCGGCTGGTACAGCTAGGTACCAAGCCCAGGGCTCGAACGTCAGTCAGACGAATCAACCGTCTGACTCCTGTAATTTCAACAAGTTCTGTAAGCCGAAGCCTAAGATACAGACTCCGGCTGGTACAGCTAGGTACCAAGCCCAGGGCTCGAACGTCAGTCAGACGAATCAACCGTCTGACTCCTGTAATTTCAACAAGTTCTGTAAGCCGAAGCCTAAGATACAGACTCCGGCTGGTACAGCTAGGTACCAAGCCCAGGGCTCGAACGTCAGTCAGGCGAATCAACCGTCTGACTCCTGTAATTTCAACAAGTTCTGTAAGCCGAAGCCTAAGATACAGACTCCGGCTGGTACAGCTAGGTACCAAGCCCAGGGCTCGAACGTCAGTCAGACGAATCAACCGTCTGACTCCTGTAATTTCAACAAGTTCTGTAAGCCGAAGCCTAAGATACAGACTCCGGCTGGTACAGCTAGGTACCAAGCCCAGGGCTCGAACGTCAGTCAGACGAATCAACCGTCTGACTCCTGTAATTTCAACAAGTTCTGTAAGCCGAAGCCTAAGATACAGACTCCGGCTGGTACAGCTAGGTACCAAGCCCAGGGCTCGAACGTCAGTCAGACGAATCAACCGTCTGACTCCTGTAATTTCAACAAGATCAGTAAGCCGAAGCCTAAGATACAGACTCCGGCTGGTACAGCTAGGTACCAAGCCCAGGGCTCGAACGTCAGTCAGACGAATCAACCGCTGCCTCCTTGGGCCTTTTCGTAAAAAGCTTAAACGGCTTAGCTTAAACGGCTTAGCTTAAAAGGCTTAAACGGCTTAAAAATTCCTTTTCATAAATAATCGGCTTAAACGGCTTAAACGGCTTAAACGGCTTAGCCGGCTTAAACGGCTTAGCTTAAACGGCTTAGTTTAAGCCGTTTAAGCCGATTAAGCCGATTATTTATGAAAAGGATATTTAAGCCGTTTAAGCTAAGCCGTTTAAGCCGTTTAAGCCGATTATATATGAAAGCGCTTTCACTATTAATAAAAACAAATGAATTTTGATTCTGCTTTATTTTAGCTTAAATACGACATTATTTAAGGCTTCAAAACTGGTTATACCTCAAGCTAAATCTGTCTTTATAACTTTAGCCCATGCAATAATTTGCTGTTGCATTCTTATAATTTTAATGTATATAATCACATGCAATTATTCAAGTAACCCTGTTTTTAAGGTTAGGTCATTGTCACGGTAGTGGGCGGTCATTCAGTCATGGTTAGTCATGGTCGTGGTAGGAAGGATCTCCTAGGTTTTTCTACAATTATGGAGACTTGACTTCTTATAATTTCTATTTGACCTCTTCACCTCATTTTTGTCCACTTCTAAGCAAAGCTTCAGCTTCCACGCCCTTGTTCACAACTTTACAACCTTGTGGATGAAACTGAAAATTCATTGTCAGTAGTAGGTCCTGTCCTTGGTATAACAAAATTTTCGCAAATTTGACTTATTTCTCTAGCAAATTTTTACAAAATTAGTTTCACTAACACATCTTAACTTAGTTTATCTGCTGGTGTGTGGTGAAAGTTGACAGATTGTCTGGATAGAGCTAATAAACTAGAAACCAATAAGTAACGCAGAATTTACTGCAAAAAACTTCAATTAACTCAAAAGAAACATTCAAAACGAAATTGTAAAACAACACTTGCACTGATAATAATAGCTTGTAATTGCGCACGCAACATAGCCAGTTAACTTAAAACTTCTAATCCATTAAATTCCAATTTATCCCGGCTTTTTGCTGAGAAAGATGTTGAAAATTTTAAATTTCTTTATATATTTTTGGTAGGAAAAAGATTAGAATTGTTTTATGCTGCAGGGCTTGGCTCATTTTGGTAGTCCACTCATAACATCTGGTATAACAGGATTAAGAAGTTCCAAAGACGCCCGTAAAAGAGGCCTTTCACTTTATCCCCGGAAGTGCTAAACTTTTCGCACTTGACCAATCAATCTAAAATTTGGATCACAAATTGGACCAAACAAAAAATTGGCTTGCCAAAGAAGTTCGGATCCGGGTTCTGCGCCCCAAAAAATCTCTACACATAACATCTCAGCAAACTCCCAGTTAAACATTCATGATACCCCTTGTTCCACCCTAATTTTCGCAAATTGTTAGCAATTTAGAATCATTGAAAAATATTTACATATTTAAATATTTACACACATATAACACAAAACTAATTGAAGATTAATACTTTTGCTGAAAATGTAGACAGCTTTGTGTGGATTACAAAGATCGAGTATTCATTTATAGCCACTGCAAATAGAAAATAATGTAATTTGAGTAAATAGAAAACTATTTTTTAACTTCCAAACGCTGGTATAATGGTGAATCTGAGCAAATATACGACAATTTATCTATTTGAAGCTACTTTTTAAGTATTCACCAGCAACTACGATTATAGAACTGTTACCATTGGATTTCCCACATTGTGAGCTTTATTTTGATATAAATATTATTCACGTACTCCAAATATTAAGAAAGTTATGGACGTTTAAATATGACTACTACCACAGTTTAAGCCGTTTAAGCGCGTGATTTTACGTGGCTTAAAAAGCAGTCAGTTTGCACTGCATTTTAAGCCATCGGCTTAAACGGCTTAAAATAAGAACTATTTACGAAAAGGAGGTCGGCTTAAACGGCTTAATTTTAAGCCGCTACATTTTTAAGCCGATGTGCTTTTTATGAAAAGGATTCGGCTTAAAATTTAAGCCGACCGTTATTTATGAAAAGGTCGGCTTAAACGGCTTAAATTTAAGCCGTTTAAGCCGTTTAAGCCGTTTAAGCCGTTTAAGCCGACCACCCTTTTCATACATAAATGCAAGTTTAAGCTAAGCCGTTTAAGCTCTTTTTGCGAAATGGCCCCTTGAATTACAATAAGTTCTGTAAGTCGAAGCCTAAGATACAGTCTCTGACTGGTACAATTAGGTGCACATCTACTTAAATGTTATTGCAACAAGTTAATGCCCCAAACGCCTGATGCTATAAGACTCAGGTCAACCAGTTGGACCTTTTCCTTAGTTGAAGCACAACTGCAGCTTTTCACCACCTTTTATATAATATACCGTTTTAACGAGACTTCGGTTTTCAAATTTTTCCAAAACCTACGAAAACTGTTTCCTCTCATCGAGAGGAGCTCGACGTAACATTAGGACGGCATCCCCGGTCTCCTAGCATCCCCTGGTAACACATGTGTGTCGTATATGTCGTCTCTGGATTGTTGCCTCCTGAGGTCGTCAGGCTTAGACTTAGGGTAAGGCTTAGTGAAAGCATTGGTTTTGGTACACATACGTACCGCCTCAAACGAAGATTTCGTCTGACTCTTGTTTGAGACTTAGATTTGGTACAATTGTGTACCAGTTGCAAGATTCTAACACGATTCAGACGGATTCCTGAAATGACTTGGTACAACTATGTACCAGGTCAATCTTGTAATTCGTCTGACTGTTGTTCGAATCTTAAGTCTGGTACAATTGTGTACCAGTTGCAAGATTCGAACACGATTCAGACGGATTCCTGAAATGACTTGGTACAAATATGTACCAGGTCAGTCTTGGGATTCGTCTGACTCTTGTTAGAGTCTTATGTTTGGTACAAATGTGTACCACTTCCAGGATTCTAACCCCATTCAGACGAATTCCTGACGAACTTGGTACACATACGTTCCCAATAGAAGTTTCTAACTAAAGTCAGACGACAATTAAGAAGAAGAAACTTAACAAAGAATCTCGATGCACTTTTTGTCAATGTCCCTCCTCAAATTTTTTTGTACGCAGTGTTTCAACGGAAGGCCGGTGGATTAACATTCTCACGGGTCTCCCGTACGTAAATATGAAAATTACTGCTCAGTAAGTCTATACTAGCTACCATACAACTCGAAAACTCGACTTTTGAAAGTTTCAATGTTGCTGAAATTGGAACACTTTTGGTCGCACAAGTCGCAAATCTCAACCAATTAGGCTTAGGCTTACAGTTTTGAAATCAGCGCAGCGAGACCTTTCTAACGGTACCCATATCTCCCCGGACGGTTCAGACTATCGTTCAGGAGATTTTCACTTCCACCCAAATTTCAGACCAAGATTCTGAACCAAAAGTCTCGATGCACTTTTTGTCAATGTTTCTCCTCAAATTTTTTTGTACGCAGTGTTTCAACGGAAGGCCGGTGGATTAGCATCCTCACGTGTCCTGAGTACACAAATATGAACAAGAGAGTCCAGCAGTTACATGCAAGCTATCGGAGAACTCGAAAACATGATTTTTGGATGTTCCGATTTTGCTGAAATTCGGACATTTCTGATCGCACAGGTCGCAAATCTCAACCAATTAGGCTTAGGCTTACAGTTTTGAAATCAGCGCAGCGAGACCTTTCTAACGATACCCAGATCTCCTTGAATGGTTCAGACTATCGTTCGGGTCATTTCCACTTGTACCCAAATCTGAGACTAAGATTCTGAACCAAAAGTCTCGATACACTTTTTCGAAACAACCGAGTCCAAAAATTTTTGTATACAATGTTTCAAGAAAAGGCCGGTGGATTAGCATCCTCACGTGTCCTGAGTACACAAATATGAACAAGAGAGTCCAGCAGTTTCATGCAAACTATCGGGCAGCTCGAAAACATGATTTTTGGAAGTTCCGATTTTGCTAAAATTCGGACATTTCTGATCGCACAGGTCGCAAATCTCAACCAATTAGGCTTAGGCTTACAGTTTTGAAATCAGCGCAGCGAGACCTTTCTAACGATACCCAGATCTCCTTGAACGGTTCAGACTATCGTTCAGAAGACTTTGACATATACCCATATTTCAGACCAAGATTTTGGACCAAAAATCTCGATGCACTTTTTGGGAATGTCCTTCCTCAAAATTTTTTGTATGCCTTGGCTTAGCCAAAGTACGGTGGATTAGCATTCTTATGGGTCCCAGGTACGCGTATATGTACCCAACCGTCAAGTGAATCCACGTTAGCTATCAGACAACTCGAAAATTTGACTTTTGGAAGTTTTGACTTTGAAAATTGGACATTTTTGGCCGCACAGGTCGCACATCTGAACGAATCAAGTAATGGCTTACAGTTCTGAAATCAGCGCAGCAACACCTTTCTAACGATACCCAGATCTCCACAAACAGTTCAGACCATCGTTCAGAAGACTTTGACATATACCCATATTTCAGACCAAGATTTTGAACCAAAAGTTTCGATGCACTTTTTGGGAATGTCCTTCCTCAAAATTTCATGTATCCATCAAAGTAGGCTAAGTCCGGTGGATTATCATTCTCGTGGGTCATGGCTACCCGAATATGTGTGCCACCGTCCAACGCTTCCATGCTAGCCATCGGACAACTCGAAAATGTGGTCTTTGAACTTGTGAGAACAAGATATAGTATATCTACAGAGCCCAGTTTCGTTCTTTTCCCCAATCCTTTTACTACCACTTTCTCCAGTCATGCCATAAGAGATTAGTTAGTCGACTTAATCTTAACTTTACTCACTCCATTAGACTTAGTACATGCCTAGCACATCGCGGCACCCTGATGGAACACATACGTACCACTCTGAAAATATAGTGTGTTATACTCTATAATTTTTTGTAATAGTCTTTGCTTTCAGACAAAAACAATATCGCAGCAATTTTCTTAAATTCACCGTTTCAGGCGAAGTGAACGCTGCAGCAAGCACAACCGCAACGGTAGCTTCAATTTGAGCTATCCCACGACTTTCTACGTACTCAGAAGCGATGTCTACGGTCCGGGGACACATTCGTACCTTTTGGTACAATTATGGTACAATAGTGTACCACCCCTTTCTTGGCACTTTGGTACAACTTTGTCCCAGCTGGTACACATATGTACCCGAAATTTAGCCTGGAACAGCTTTGTCCCAGCTTGGGACACAATTGTACCACCCTGGTACACATGTGTCCCAGCCCATGTTAAGAGTCTTGGCCTTGGGACACATCTGTCCCAGGTGGGGACATCTGTGTCCCCACGTGGTACACCTCTGTACCCCATGGGACAACTTTGTACCAAAAAGTCGGGTCTGAAAAAAAGATTCAAGTCTGTAATAACCAAGAACAACCATTCCTTAACAGTAGCAAAAGCTAAAGTGAACCTTTTAGGAAACGTCTGGCTTTTAGACAAAACCATAAACATAAGAAATCGCACTTTTGATGGAAAAGGAAACGTTTCAATAAATCGAATTGTTTGATTTTTAATTTGAGACAGTTCCTTACTTGTTGGGAGTTCGAAAACTGGAACAGTGCAGCAGTCAGTAGACGGGACGGGTCGGTCTTGGGATAGCAAGCAGACAACTTGTAGCTAATTTTAAGGCAAAATATGCAAAGGTCAACAGGTCAAACTTTATAGGTTGCGTATAATATATTGATTACTTGAATCGGCATTACCGGTTTATTACCGGTTTGGAAAAAGTCGGATAATTTTCGTCGGTCAATAATGCTACTGGCCACTGGGCATCAAAACATATGCCATGGGCGCCAAACTGCAAAATGCGAAAAATTGCAGACCCGGAAACTGTCCGACCAGACACGTCCAAGAAAATTGCCTTCGTTTTGCAATCGCCTGAAATTTATAAAAACAAAAAGAAAAACGGAACGCGCATGATTATTGATTGGATCCGTAACTGGTACCTAACAACTACACATAATTCTTGACAAGAATAAATTTGCAAGAACCTCCAGATTTCCAGAGCTGTAATTTTGTTCCAATTTCGCCGGGATTGTAATAAGATTTTAACTAAGGTGGCTAAGGAAATAACTAAATTTGTCGCCCCTCCCCAAATATGATAGGCCTTCAATTTGCTGCTTTTGTGGTGACACTTGTGTCGCCTGCAGTTTCCAAGTCCGTATACGAAGTGAAATGTCCTGTGAGGGAACCCAAGTCAATGGATCTGGGTACAGTTTAATCGAAACTATAAATTAGTTACGTCATTAGTTACAAATGACCTGTACGGTCGATGTGTAGTTACCGAAGCGGCTTACCTACAGTCCACAATACAATTTCTGGGGGAATTGGGTCATTTGAGAAGCTCTCTTTCTAATTTTAGGGTCGCCATATTGCTGAGGGTGGGTGGAGTCCTGCTCAGTATTTGCTTATCAAATTACTTCCCAGAGCTCATTCGTGACTATAAACTGTGACAACTACTGGACCCCCACAAATGTGACCCTAGCGTCTGACACCCCCGCCTCCAATCAGTACCTAGCGTGCTCATTCATGATTCATTTGTATGTTTAAGTGTTGACGGTCCAAACGTTTTAATCAGTAGTCTCGTCATTTCTAGTGAGCGAACCCGCATTTTGGCCACGTACTGATTTCGGGGGGGGGGGCGCTGGGATACTAGAGTCCAATTTGGAGGGTCCAGATATACACATTTGTGGGGGTCAGCCGTAAGCGCGCAGAGCATGTACCTGCAGCTGATAACAGAACGCTTGCCAGCTGTCACACTCTTATCTATTATGTACTCTTGGTACTGCTTACTTATGTACACAATGCTGTACACAAGACTCTTCATAATGTGTACTGCTTTGGCTTTCCATGTTCTTCAGTCAACTACGTCGTGAATGTGGACATCCTACGACTGGAAGTGGTTGGTGATCGTCCTGATCAAAATCTTGGCCCATGTCAAGATAAAAGTCACTTTTTGATGCGTTCTGATCTTCCACTTGATTTTCTTGATGCTTTTATTTTCATGGGGGTTCTTGGGGTTCTGGGGGTTCTTAATTTTTTGTAGAGATTTGATCTATAACTATGTTTAGTTTCATTTTTTGATGGGGGTTCTAGGGGTTCTTGGGGGTTCTTAACTTTTCGAAGAGATTTGATCCGTGACTACATATATTTAGTTTCAAATTTTTGATGGGGGTTCTTGGGGTTCTGGGGGTTCTGAAATTTTTTCAGGAGATTTGATCCTCTACTGCCTAGTTTTAAGTGTTTGCTGGAAGTTCTGAGGGTTCTGGAGTCCGGGTGTACCGAAAAGGGTGCGCGTTGTCTGGGCTTAAATTAAGGACCAACTTTCTGTTCTTGTCGTCAGCTTTCGATTGATACCCATATTGTGGATATTGCATGTTTCATCACAGAATTTTCAGTCTAAGTTTATGAGAAAAGCCAGGAGGACCCCCCCCCCCAAGTACACCCCGGTTATATGCTACAAATTTGATGATTGAGATACATATATATACATATTATAAACATATCATGTCTGCTGAAGTACCTGCTGAAGGAAAGGATCCGCAACGTAGCCACGTACAAATCAAAGTCCTGGATGCAAACGCATGAAAAAAATTTGAGAACCTCCTTTTTTTCTGATGGGGGTTCTGGGGGTTCTAACTTTTATCTTGACATGGGCCAAAATCTTGACAACTGTTGCGACAACAACTGTCTCAGTCAGGCCTGTCGAGACTGCGAACTGTACGCCGAGGGCGGAACGAGTAGAAAGTCGCTCAGATGGTATTACGGAGAACGCAAGCGCACAAAGTCGATTATTCGCAACTATGTCCCGACGTAAGGGCAGTTGCCTGCGGTCGATCTTTTAAATATTTTAAACATCTTCCTAGCAGATGCGGAGTAATACTTTTATTGTTAAAATTGACATGAGATAGAAATGGGCACGGGTTGTCGGGTACGAAAGGTGTTCGAATACCTACCTATTTCGGGTACCTGACATAAAACCCGAAAACTTGAGGCAAACGGAATAAGTTTAACTTTGGATTATTGACATATTTTTCATTTAATGTCAATCTTAAGCATTTATTTTGCGGCAGTTATTATGATATAAACCTGTTGTAAAGATTTGGCTCCGCCGGGAATCGAGCCGCGGACCTCCCGGACTGCAGTTAGGCGTGCAACCACTACACCAAGGAGCCAGGAGAGAAGAGCACACAACTTCTATATCATTGGTGCTCTCTGTACACTGTGCTGTAACTATAAACGTTTAGAAATTTTTTAAACAACTTGGAACAAATTTAAAACAAGTTTAAATTTAGAACAATACCAAGAATCGCGGTAAGTGTGCCGCAGGTGGTTGGAGTAGAATTCAAGGGCGACTATCGAAGACGGAGCTTCAACCTCACCAAAGATCAGTCGATAAACCTGTCCTTCTACGAAGAAGATCCCAACTTTGGCGGATCCGACGATTTGCTTGGCGAATTTGAGATTAAGCTAAACCCCATTCCGGTGACACCGCAGGAGGTCATTTCCGAACAACCGGTGCGATATAGAAATCTCTTTTTCCAGCACAAATGCTACATCCAAGCGGATTTGAGAGTGGAGTGTCACGTGCATCAGGACTCCAGACCGAATATGGGTAACTTTCGGAGGGATGGTTTCAAAAATCGGAAATGAATTCGGAAAAGGAGAGAAAACAGTAGCAAAAATTGACGAAACAGCGAAGTCAACGGCCGGCTGACAATTTTTTTGTGCCGTTCTGTAATGTTTGCTTTAAATATGCTTCTAAATATATAGAAAATAAATGTTTTTCTATTTTTCACAGCTGTAAACGATGGCCTAGGTACTTGGCTTTCCAAAGAATTTACGACAATAACTTACCTACATCTCCATAGGTCGGGCCACAACTCAATGTAACATAGATACCAACTTGTTTTCACTCTCATCTCTGTGCTGTGTACGAGCTATTTTACAAATTACACGTGTAGAATT
The DNA here is from genome assembly GCA_030248195.1 of Trissonchulus latispiculum. Taxonomy (NCBI): domain Eukaryota; kingdom Metazoa; phylum Nematoda; class Enoplea; order Enoplida; family Ironidae; genus Trissonchulus; species Trissonchulus latispiculum. Next base: position 62,129 of record JASAND010000713.1, on the reverse strand, counting down.
ACAAAATTACAAATTTTGCAGAGATATATAGTCTTCATTTACAGTGCTTTCCCACCGTATACGATATGGCTCCAAGTAAAATACATTAAAGAGCAGCCTTGTGTTCCGGGTATTGTCTTGATTACGTTATTCTACTGGGGGAGGTTAACAAGGTCTGATGCACTGTGGGGTCGGGGTGGGTATCGAAATGATCTATTTCCTCCAGTTAAGGCTCCTTTGTATCTCCTCTTGAACTTGTGCGAAAATTGCGCGATTTCGTTAATCCTTGCATTCGTAATTCTAGATCCTATTATGTATCGATGTAGCCACCGTTGTTTGGTGGTAATTTCAAAAATGTGGGTCGATTATTCCAACCCCAAGTACTTTTTTTCTGAATCCTTTGAAACGTGCCAGTGAGCGCACTAAAACCTGTGAAAAGTTAGCCCTATTCCGGCGTTTAGAAATGCTAGATTGCCTTCTCGAGCTATATCATTGTTGCAATGCATTCTTAGACAGTTGTAAGCTCAGTCTCAGCTAAGGCAACCTAATAGAGACCTTCACGGGCCTGAATTTTCAGTCCCGGCCCGGCCCGGCCCGTAAAAATTTCACCTCGGCCCGGCCCGGCCCGCTCCATCTTAGGCCCGGCCCGGCCCGTAAGCTCAAAAGTTAGGCCCGGCCCGGGCATGTTTATTTAGAGCGATTAAGAACAGTCAGCGGTTCCGTTCCTGGTTACAGGAAAAAATTCACTGTCTGTAAAGTTTCGATGATTCAAATATAGCTTGCAATTAAGATATAAGGAAGAAGGTATACCTTCCAAATATTAAAAATAATTATATAAATAACTAAATTTCAGATGCTTATGTGCAAATTCTAGCTAAAAGTTAAGTTAAATAAACGCAAATGAGCTAAGTGCATACGCCAGTAACTCTGAAAGAGAAAGTAAATCAAGTCAGATCGGAATAAAAGAGCAATGATTGTTCAAAATTATATTTAGAAATGAATAAAATCTCCAGTATAAATTGCCGAAACTAAAAAGAAGACAAAACCTTCAAATGAAAATAGCAGGCCCGGCCCGAAGCCCGGCCCGTTCTAGTACTCGGCCCGGCCCGGCCCGCACCCAAATTTTTCCTACCTCGGCCCGGCCCGGCCCGGCCCGTTTCACCGTAGGCCCGGCCCGGCTTACGGGCCTGAGTGAAGGTCTCTACAACCTAATACTGAAAAACGAAGTCTATAGTCAGATTTAGCAGTTCAAAGAACCCGCACAAGCGCACAGCAGACAGGTTTGGTTTTTAGGCCACGATTTCGATCCGTAACCTTCTTGTCCGCTTTTGAAGGGATCGGCAGTGCAACTCTTGAAAGATTTCTTGGATTGCCTAGGCATGCTAAGCCACGAGCAAAAAGCAACATGCTCTATAAGCAACTTTTCAGCAAAATCGGAGACACAAATTGTTTGACCCGCATTCACATGTGACTTGCAAACCCTTAAAACCCACAATTTAGCCCTATTAGACCCTAATAATTGGTCAAAAGTTAGGTTAGGCTCCCAATTGTTTAAGCCAAAACCGACGCACGAACAGCTCGCGATTTTTTTACAAAATTTCAATTTTTGCTCTGCTATTGCTGAAGGAAGTAACGCTCAGTAGCCGGAATACTTTTAATATTTAGACCTAATTGTAGTCATTATTGGTGTCAAACAGCTACTGACTCTGTCAAATCATTAATCCACTAGAAATAAGGATTCTGAAAAACGCAGTATGAATACCAAAATTTGTACTTTAGCGTCTTGCCAAGATCAGTGCCTATTGTTGCCCACTCTAAACATTTTTGTCTCGAAGCTGTCGAGGCTGTCTCGTATATGTTGTATAGGTAGGCATAATCCGTATATTTATTCTGCGTGTATTTTTTTGGCGCTTTGGTAAGCAGTAGTATTTCTTCGTAGTGCGGAAAGCAATAAAATGCAGGTATATAATCTAATTACTGACATAATCTTTTAGTTAATCTAATTGGCATAATTAGCATAAGAATGGAAAGAGATCGCCGCGTCTGTTTTTCGACGTAAACTAACTGGAAATCTTGTAAAGTTACTCTACTACAGAACAGTACTTGTTAAATTGATATGTTGGTTTATGTTGGGCGAAAAAGTAGCTCTCTCTCCGACAACATCGTACCAAACCAAGAGGTCGGACTCTATGTAACTTTAGCGTAAAGTGTAACTCTTTATTTACGTTTAGCTGCAGCATTGAGAATCTTTTCAGCAATCAAACCAATCCGGTTGTTTTGGTGGTTATTGGGTTATCCGAATGCGTCTATATGTTAGTGGGACTCTACCTGCGGGTAAATGATCTTAATAATTTGAAAAATTCAATTTTTTAAACCAAGAATATTAAAATTTCTGAAATTTCTTCTGCAGAATCTGTGACTGTGATGCTGATCATTTTTACTACCATCACCAACGTCTGAAAATGCTTGCCGAGAGCTGATAGCTTTAACTGTAAAGATCTAAGGAAAATGCCGCCTTTATACAGTAGTAATCGTGTTACTATTATGAGCAGGAATTTCCTTTGATGTTTACAGGACAGCCTGTGTAGAGAGCGCAGGAAGAGTTTTCAAATGTTTGTACAAGAGGAAAAATGTAAAATTTCTAATTTTAAAAGTTTTTAAGGGGGTGGTATTCTTTTGTGCAGTGCTTTTGTGGTGATTTTTGAAAACGCTATAACTTTCGCAATTTTGGGAGCTGGAAAGTGTTTTATGCATAGTTTTAAAGCTTATAATCTGTACATTCACATGAACTTACAAAACTAGCAAAATTAGAAAAAATTAGCAAGAAGTTTCTGACATAACGGCTAAATATAGAGCAAAAATTTTTGAACATAGATTTCTCAAAACTGTAGAATCGGCCAAAAGTTCTTTTTATGCCACGTTATGAAGGACAATATGGGCCGAGGGATGTTTTTTGGTTTTGGCTTAGCAGGTCTTAACGTTAGAGAAAATCACCCAAATGCCCGATAACACGAAATTTCGCGATTTGTATTCAGTTTTCTTGCTAGTCGAATTGTTTTATCCCAAACCAAGAAAGAAAAGTTCATGCGCAGAAGTGCTAATTTCTACTGTGCCAAAAATCACCGGAATCCGTCGAGTAGTTTTGAGAAATCGATGTTCAAAGCAAGATAATCAAAGTTTTGCCAAAATGGTTTGCCGACCAAATCTCTAGCTTGAAGCAAGAAGGTGCGGCTAACAGGCATTCATAAAATGTGCATTTGGACGCTGTTTAGATTGAGTATAAGTAAAAAACTTTGTCCTTAACACGTGGCAGTAATTTTCAAAAACTGATTTTCTCGAAAATGGCCATTTTTGATCGTCAAAATAGTTTTTATCCATTAAGTAAGTAAAACTACTCTTCCAATTTCTTTCTCTTCTCGTTAAATAATCCTCGCTGAAATTGGAGGGAGCAGTCCCAACAAAATCCGACTTAATATGCAGGATAGCAGAAATGAATCCTGAAATTTGGTCCTTACGGGCGAAATACAAATGAATCAATAACATTCTCCTTTAATGATGTTCGTAAAATTAAGGGCTAGTGCAAAACAGCTGCTGTTTTAAAGTGTAGTGTACCAGTTTTGTTTGCTTCAGTGTTGTGGGAACATCCACGTTGCTTTGACACAACAGTGTCTAATGTACATACATTAACACGGGGTCCGATTCTGGGGGGGGTCTACCCCGACGCGGTCCTACCCCTGAAAAATTCCAGTTGGCCCTGCCAAAAATAAAAATGTTATTTTTCATTTTTTGACCAAAAATTAGTAAAAAATGGCAATTTTTTGCGATTTTCAAGAAATTTTTTAAAAAATCGCTAAAATTTGCTAAAAAATTAGCAATTTTTAGTAAAAATTGCTGAGGGGTCTACCCTTTTTTCCTTTCTGGACGAGAGGGTCTGCCCTTTTTTCCTTTTCGCTGAGGGGGTCTACACACGTTGCTTTGACACAACAGTGTCTAATGTATATATTTACGCATATATGAAATAAAAGTACCTTCATGCTGGAAATATTGATTTTTCTCTGTCTTAGGGTGTTTGCTTCGCCACGCCATGCACGTTTCCAGTTTTAATGCATATGTCCTTTCCTCGTCTTCACATAATATTCACGCACGGCTAAAGCAGTCGTGCACGTTTATTTTCTTGTGCCAAGCTGTGCATGGTGCCTTTGTGAGAATGTTTTCTGCAATCACCATAATTTGTTTCACTAAATCTTCTGGTATACTTTTGCTGCATTTATTTTTTTCCAATGTTGTTTTTAAATAAGGTTTTTGGATTTGAGCTACGTAAGGATTGATACTGAAGTTAGTTAGAGCCTTGACTACATTAATGTTGCGTATTGCTTATATTTGTTACGTTGAGGTTACGTATGCAATTTTAAACTATAGTCTAGCAAACGTAAACTGGACCAAAAGAGTGAATTTTGTGGAGAGTTTATTATTCAAGTTAAGTATGACAATGTATACATTTTCTGAAAGCTCAGATATCGGAGATTTCAAAAATTTTTAATTTTAAAATGTCATAAATTTTAAAAATGGTAGGAAAAGAAATAATAAGCCAAAAGTAGTCGAGTTTAGTATCAAATTAACGGTCTCGTTTCAGGAGAACACGAATATGCATAAACTAAGTAGATTTGAGGCGCCACGTGGTATATATCCATATCCCGAAAAATAAAAGTTGCTCCTATCGCTACAAACTTGGGCTCATTTGAAGGCTCTTAAGTTAGGTCATTAGGTCATTGCTCAAAATGTTGTCCAAAGCTGAAATTTTGCAAACTTGTGTATAATGATGAGACGCAAAACGCAGCACAATCACTTGATTTGATTCAGCTCACAACTTTCGCTAGCCTGGATTAAACCCTCCAAAAGTGTTCAAACTACCCATTTTGGTGTTTAAAGAGGAATAACTTTCGCAGACAATATTTTTGAGCGATCACCCAATCATAACTTTTTCTTAGCATGATGAGAGCTTTCAAATGAGCCCAAGTTTGTAGCGATCGGAGCAACTAATTTTTCGGGATATGCGCCCGCTGAAACCACGTGCATCCCAAATCCACTTAATTTATTCATATTCGTGTTCTCTTGAACGAGACCGTTAATTTGATACCAAACTCGACTACTTTTCGCTTATTATTTCTTTTCCTACAGTTTTTAAACTTTATGAAATTTCAAAATAAAATTTTTGAATTCTGATTTCTAAGCTTTCAGAAAATATATACATTGTCATACTTAACTTAAATAATAAGCTCTCCACAAAATTTACATTTTTGTCCCAGTTTAAGTTTGCTAGACTATAGTGACCATCCTTTTGTTTTCAGTGCCACAACAATATTTTTAAAATGCTGGAGATGAATATGCAAAAGTGGCACTGCTCCAACTTGGTATGACATCAAACCAGACGTGCTCCAATTTATTCGCATTTTAGAGAATTGTATTTTAGCTCATGGCTATAGACAGCTTTGATGCTATTTACTACATTCTTGTGAACTTGTTTAAACAAAAAATAAAACAGCTGAATTTTGTTACGTATGTACATTTTGCTCAGGTTTTCATTCCTTACCTCCGGAGCCAAGTCAGAATGTAAGGATGCCTGGCAAGTTCAACTTATGTGCAGTGTTATTAGGCAGTAAGAGTTTCCACCTATCGTATTTAACGTACGTATTGTGATTTGGTTTTATTAAAATATTGGAAGGAATTTTGTTTTTTGTATCATTCCAAAAATTATATGATTTTGAGGGGTAAATTTTAAAAATTATTTTTAATACTGCAAGTATTATAGTCGGAACAAGAGCGCATATATGATACATAAGAGTGTGACAAGTGTCACACTCTTTTATTAGCTCGCTAAACATGTTCTGCACGCTAACGGCCCACACCACGCCATTGCGTACCTAGTGGACCCCCACAAATCAGTACGCAATTGCCTATGCTCACTCATTGCTACAGGAAGGCGCCCCTCCGCAAATGTGACCTAGCATTCGACCCCCGCAAAACATACTCACCATTTTTCACCTAACGGATAATGAGTAACATTTGCGGGAGGTGTCTTTACTGTAGAAATGAGTGAGCATATGCAACTGGGTACTGATTTGCGGGGGTCCACTAGGTACGCAATGGCGGGGGGGGGGGCGTTAGCGCGCAGAGCATGGCTCGCGAGCTGATAACAGAGAGTGTGACAAGACCAGACTCTTGGTTATTAGGCTGAAGACATGACCTGCACGAGAGCGGTGACGCTCCTTCTCCAACTGGACCCAAGTTTCCTCCTGTAACAAGAGTCACAATCAGACATGTGCAGAAGGGGAAGTTTTGGGGGGTGAGGGACCCCTCTGGGTGGGGGGCAGGTATGTCAGTGGGTGACACCCCCCCTAAACTCCCGCAAGCACATGTATGGTCACAATCTATGTAATCAGTTCGTGGGCCATGCTCTGCAGGCTAGCGCCCCCTGTAATTGCGTAGTGGACTCAATACGCTGTTCGGAATTGTGTATGATCACTTATTTCTATCGGAAGACACCTCTCCCCAAATGTAATCCATCATTCGACATTGCCGAGGGATAGGTCACATTTGCGAGGAGTATCTATATTTGGAAACCAGTGGCATACGCAATTACTTACTGGGTGCTGATCTGCACGAGGTCAACTAGGTAAGCAATTGCAGGGGGGGAGCCATTACCGCGCATGGGCGAGCTGATAACACAGAATTATGACACTTATTACACTCTTATGTATTATGTACTCTTGATAATATCAAGAATACATGATGATAAGGAAGGATGTTTATTGTTTCGATCTTTAACACAAACCCATAGAGCGAGTGAGTGGTACCCTCTTTCGACAAAGTATTTGGGGGTCACTAGGGTCTATGGGAGAGAGGGCCAGCCGTTAGCGAACAGAGCATAGGTTTTGCTCCTCTGATAACAGCGAGTACGCCTAGTGGCGTACTTTTGTTATCATGTACTGTTGATAGCATAAACATAATTGCAGATTCTATAGCTCGCAGTTTCGAAATTTTAAGAAAACTTCCTCGGTTCTCAAAATAAATAAAACACAATACCAACACTAATCAATATAAAAAATGCTTTGGTGCACGTCCCAACTTACGAATGAAAAAATTGGATCCTTTGCGCTTTCCCCCCCCAGCCATAACTTTTGCTTTTTTGGACCAATAACTAACATTTAGTATGGGGGCACACTGGGGGGTGCTGAATTCAAAAATTTTAAAATTTTTGAAATTTTGTTATTTTTTCCCTACTAATTTTGACATGCTGATCATTTTTACTTCTTGCGGCAAAGTCTGCAAATGTACCGTTAATTCGCTACGGCGTTTTAAAGTTAAGTTGTACAGATGACGGAATCGCTATAGATATATACTGATTGTCTTATGCGGTCACTGCCATTTCATGTGGTCAGTGACCGTAAGTAATTAGTGTTAATGACCAAAATTTAAATTGACCAATTAACTGAAGGATTCCGCGTTGTTACCTGCTTGTATGTAGTGACGGAAGGCTTTGTTCGAAAACATTCAGTATGGCCAAGAGTACATAATAAGAGTGTGGCAAGCGTCACACTCTATGTAATCAGCTCGAGAGCCATGCTCTGCGCGCTAACGGCCCACCCCCCCCCCCGCAATTGCGTACCTAGTGGACCCCCCCCCGCAAATCAGTACCTAGTACGCAATTGCGTATGTTCACTCGCTGCTGCAATATTCCATTTATCGGGACCCCCCCCCCCCCGAAAATGTGACCTATCACTTTTCAATATTGAATGATTTGCGGGGGGGGTCCACTAGGTACGCAATTGCGGGGAGGGGGGTGGGCCGTTAGCGCGCAGAGCATGGCTCTCGAGCTGATTAAATAGAGTGTGACGCTTGTCACACTCTTATGTATTATGTACTCTTGGTATGGCTGAATTAATGGAATCCTACATCCAGAAAGAGGTGCGATAATGGGCACCTGATGACTCAAATGCTTCGAAGAAAAGGAGATGAATGGCGTTGCCGTCTCCGCGGATGCCGACAAGATGATTCTCTTAAGACAGGCACTTGGGTGGAGCATTCCAGTCTGCCCTTTGAAAAGATTGTCCGCTTCATCTATTATTGGGCCCACAACCACACAACAGTAGAGTTTTGCGACAACGAATTGGAGATGAAAGAGCACGCTTTCGCAGACTGCAGCAATGTCCTCCGGGAAGTTTGCGCCTGAAAGCTGTTACAGAATCCACCAAGAATCGGAGGTCCTGGCAGAACAGTGGAAATCGATGAGAGCCTATTTTCTCAGCGCAAAAATCATGCCGGTCGACTGCTTCCGCAACAATGGGTATTCGGTGGCTACTGCAGAGAGACAAAGGAGAGCTTTCTGTGTGCCGTCGGCGACAGGAGCGCCGCCACATTGCTACCCATCATCGAAGAGGCCATGCTGCCAGAGACCACGATCATGTCGGATGAATGGGCAGCCTACAACAACATCCGCCAAATTCCTGGACGGAACTATCAACATCTTACGGTAAACCACACTTACAACTTTGTGAATCCAGTCACTAGTGCCTATACACAAGGTATAGAATCAGGCGCAACGCTAAAATGAAGAATAAACGCCAGTTCGGTACCTCTCGACGGATGCTGGACACCTACTTGTGTGACTTGTGGAGAGCAAGACTTCAGGGGCAAGGCCCATTCGAAGCCATCCTCCAAGACATCGCAGCATTTAGCCCACCGGCTTGATCCTGTTACCTGCTACAACTGATCTGTTTATCCCAACTGCCCTTTTCAGGGCAACCATTTTCAATAGAAATTAATCTTAAAACGCCGTAGCGCATTAACGGTACATTTTCTGACTTTGCCGCAAGAAGAAAAAATGATCAGCATGTCGAAATTAGTCGGAAAAAAATTTCAAAAATTTTAAACATTTAAAAATCTGGGAAATCCGTCGATTTTTAAATTTTTGAATTTAGCACCCCCATACAAAATTTTAAAGAGTTATTGGTCTAAAAAAATCAAAAGTTATGGCTGGGGGGAAGCGCAAAAGATCCAAAACATTCAGATTTCCCTATGCTATCAACTCGCGAGCCTTGCTCTGCGCGCTAACACCCCCCCGCAATTGCGTAGCTAGCGGACCACTTCAAATAAGTAACCTAGTACCAAGAGCACATAATATAAGAGTGTGCCAGTAGGCACACTCTATTTTATCAGAGCAAAAACTATGCTCTGCACGCTAACGGCCCACCACCCCCCGCAAAGCAGACCCTAGTGACCCCTCCCCGCAATCAGTACCTAGCATACATGTGCTTGGGGGGGTTCACCCCCCCCCAGACCTGGAGCGCAGATCATGACCCCAGCCTAATAACCAAGAGCGTGACGCTTGTCAGTTATCAGGTATCATGTATCATATATCATATCATGTATCATATGTATCATATCAAATTATCATGTACTCTGGTTCTAATATATATATACTCTTGCTAATATTCGTTATCATCCTTATTCACCGTTCACATAAAAGATGAAAATAAAAACTTGGAGATCCAGAGTCAAGCCAAGGTTATTCCACCACACGTTTTGAGGTTCCACAGCGGACTCCATCTTCAGGCAATTCTTCACATGCTGCAATTGTTCTTGGGGGTCAAGGTTTGGGGAGCGAAGATCGGGAGAATAAGCAAATTGGAAAGATTGGGTCTTGGAAAAAACAGGAATCTGGGGGATTGGGCGGGCTGGGAGAGCTGGGATGGACCAACATTATGTTGGTTGCTGCCGCAGTTGCTGCCAAACCACAGTTGCTTGCTACTACCAAGAGTACATAATATCAAGAGTACATAATACATAAGAGTATGACAGGCGTCATACGCTATGCTTTATAAGCCTGTTACATCCTCTGCACGCTATCGGCTGCACCCCCTACCTACATCAGCCCCCCCCCCCCTCATCCCGCCCCTATCTATGTACGGGGTCCAAACGGAGAATCGGTGGGGCGTTTCACAAAGGGCTCATAGCGCTAAGAGCTCCTAAATTTACTACTTATGAGAAAAGTTAGGAGAATGTACATAGATAGGGGCGGGGTCAAGGGGGGTTTGATTTAGGTAGGGGGGGGGGGGCAGCCGATAGCGTGCAGAGGATGTAGCAGGTTTACAATACATAGTGTATGACACTTGTCATACTCTTATGTCTTATGTACTCTTGTACTGTCATACTCTATGTAGGCCTATTCTAAGCACGACACATCTTCTGCACGCCAACGGCTTACCCTCTCCCCCCCCAGCAAATTGGACCCTTCACTTCAACGAAATTTGTGCGCTATGTTTGTGTTCTAAAGCTCGCAATAGACGCACGTTGAACCAACTGACTAGTTGTGTTTTTTGACGCCTGATTTTCCAAAATTATGACTGAAAATTCGCCAAAAATCAGCTCAAAAGAATTGCAACAAAGTAGATAGGTATTTTTGGGTGTCTTGCGCTTTATCCTCGGCCATAATTTGATTGGATCAATTGAACTTTATCCTCCCCCAACTAGTTTGGGGGGATAACGCTCAATTGGGGTCAGTAATCAAAATAAGTGTAAAAGAGAAACAAGGTGTATATACTTGGCGTCCATTTAGAAGTTGTTCTGTCAGATGAATACAATTAGAATAAAACAAAATTCTGGGGGAGATAAAAGTTCAATTGGGGTTCTGGGGGAGGATATATAAAGTTCAATTGATCCTATGCCCTTAATCTGCGGGCAAAGCCGTAACGCTGTATATATCTTTCACACAGCAAAAAAATTTCTGCCACAAATTTTTAGCCTAACTTTTTCATTTACCTATGTTTAACACATGTCAAGGTTACCGTTGAAAGGCTCTACAGAATGATAGAAGCAATAATAAGCAAAACGCAATTGGCTTGTTTTGATGACCCATGGGAACTACAAAATATGTGAAAATGAGCCAAATCGGAGATGGTCGAAAAATCGCCAAAAAGTGACCCCCCCTTAAGGTGCTGGTATCGCTTTGTGTAAATTCGACCCTACAAGCTTCAATTCTTCGTGAAAGTGGATGAAACGTTCCAAATACATTATTTTCGTGCTCTTTAACATTCTGGGACCAGTCCCGGATTTTTAGGTGTAAAGATAAGAAAGTTTTGGTTTTTGCCCTTATTCTCTCAGTACATGGTCTCTACACCCGATTGGTTGTGATGGCTGGAAAGAGGGTGCCAAAATGAACATTTTTGCTTTTACAACTTTTGAGCTACCTCGAGTGATTAAGGCAGTATAAGCCAAAAACGGTTTTTGGGGTCAAAAACTGGCCATTTTTGAAGAAATCAGTTTTTTCAAAATTTCTGCCAAATCTTACATACAATTTCGTCTTACTTATACTCAATCGATACATCCTCCAATTGCGCATTTTATCAATACCTATTCGCTGGAGTTCGTTGCTTTAAGCTAGAGAATTCGCCGAAAAACCATTTTGGCAAAATTGCGATTGTTTTGTTTTGAACATCGATTTCTCAAAAACTACCCGATGGATTCGCGTGATTTTTGGCTGAATGAAAATTCGCCCTATTGCGGAGGGACATTTTTCTTGGTTTGAGCTAAAACATCTCCAGTTGTGAGAAAACTGAATAGAAAGTTGCGAAATTTCGTGTCATCGCGCATTTGCCGGATTTTCTGGAGTACTGAGGCTTGTTGAGCCAAATCCAAAAAAATGTCCCTCGGTCCACATGTCCTTCATATCATGGCACGAGAAGATATTTTGGCCGATTCTACAGTTTTGAGAAATCGATGTTCAAAAATTTTTGGTCCATATTCAGTCTGTCAGATGTAAGCATGTCGGAAATTTTTTGCTATTTTCTTGCCAATTTTGCTAGTTTCGTAAGCTCATGTTAATGTACATATTATAAGCTTTAAAACGATGCATAAAGCTCTTTCCAACTCCCAAAATTGCTAAAGTTATAGCGTTTCGAAAAATCACCACAAAAGCACTGCACAAAAGGATACCAGCACCTTAAGGTGGGCTACTAAAGGTTTGCCCCGACTTTGTCTGATTGGCCTACTTTTTGGCGAGGATATAGAGCATGGGTGTGGTCAAAAAAATATCGGGTACTGAGATCTTAGCTGCCTTCCAGCCATGTGCAGCCGTCGCGTTTATGTGCCCGACCCCCCATTTTCGCAACTACCAACATAATTAATTAAAAATTTCTGCTGACTGGTAGGCGCAAGCTTCAAAGCTGCCATTCGTCAGTATGAATTGGCACATATGACCCTACCTGCGAAAAATACTAGATGACTGTATCTTATCTGCATCTAAGGGAATTACTTTTCAAAGTTGAAGTTTCGGCAAAAATGTAAAAATTTTTGGCTATCGAAAGGAAAATTTTATTACTGGTGCGAGCTATAAGGCTGTAATTTGGCATAAAAGGAGGCCCTACAGGAGTACTCATTTGTGCCAAATGGCAAGAAATTCTGGCGAGTGAAAAATTTTTTATGTCGACTTTAATCTTCAAAAATTTCCAAAAACGCCTTTTCTGGGGAATGGTACCCCAGAAATCGAAAAAAATCATATTTTTTGAAATTAAAATTTTTTGAGATATTTGAACTCAGGAGGTCGAAAACAACCCCACAAAAGATTTCAGCTCGATTAGTGAAGGTTTGCGACTGGCTGCAGAAAGCCTCTACACAGGATCCGACAGACTGAAAATTTCGGTTTCGGCAAGTTTTGAAGATTAAAGTTGACATAAAAATTTTTTCACTCGGAGAATTTCTTGCCATTTGGCACAAATGAGTACTCCTACAGGGCCTCCTTTTATGCCAAATTACATCCTTATAGCTCGCACCAGTAATAAAATTTTCCCTTCGTTAGCCAAAAATTTTTAAATTTTTGCCGAAACTTCAACTTTGAAGAGTAATTCCCTTAGATGCAGATAAGATACAGACATCTAGTATTTTTCTACAGGTAGGGACATTTGTGCAAATCATATTGGAGAATGGCAGCTTTGAAGCTTGGGCCTAGCAATCAGCAGAAATTTTTATTTAATTATGTTGGTAGTTGTGAAAAATGGGGGGTCGGGCACATAAACGCGACGGCTGCACATGGCTGGAAGGCAGCTAAGATCTCAGTACCCGATATTTTTTGACCACACCCATGCTCTATATCCTCGCCAAAAAGTAGGCCAATCGGACAAAGTCGGGGCAAGTCCATTTTAGTAGCCCCCCCCTTAAGTGGCAAAACAACTGATCAGTAGGTTTCAGAGCTCAGAGCATTGATTCTCGACTGTGAATACGGATTCCAGGATCAGATGAGTCGAGATCAGATTGTTGAGAGAACAGCAACTCAGCGCATACGGGAGCGTCTCCTAATGGAACGTGATCTGACTCTTGGGGCAGCTCTCGACTTGGTCCGATCTATAGACAGTGCAATTCGATCTTTGAAGGAAATTCAGCAATGTGCTACTGCTAGAGTAAATAAGATTAGCCAATATATATATATATTGAAAACCGCGGAATCTCAGTCGTTCAAACCTGGGAACGCAAGGCAAAGAACCAGCGTTGATTTAGATAAATTTAATGTAGGTATGTTGGTATGCATAATTTTTGCTTTTGTTATCTGGTTTTGTGAAGAGGGGAAAGTATGGTATGCTGAGATTGGATCACACACGTAGTGATGTTCTTAGGCTGGAATGGTGGTATCTTGTGATTAAAGTAGTTGAGTTGAGTTACAACAGACAGGAATCGCACTGCGCAAACAGGTCTGTCACAATTCTGCCATCGGAGTTCCACCGAACCGTCCAAGAAGTTCACTCTGGTGCTGCCAATCTCAATCTCCAGGTGAGTGCTGGGACTTAGGCTGTGGGCCATACCAGAAACCGCTCAAGCCCATTCCAGGGACCATCCCGAATGATGAAAATATTATCAACGTGCCGACACCACAAGACGTGCCTTCAGCAAGTGGACACAGTTTACTTTTGAAGCCGTACCCTTACAGGGATATTAGCGGCAATACTACCAACTGCGATACTATTCATTCAGGATGTGTAGAAATCGCCGCCGAACTGAAAACCGTTGTTCGTGAGGACTAGTTCCATGACCTGCACGATCATCATATGATATGATCATCATCATCAGCTGCTTTTAGTGGATAGGCCTTCCCTTGGAGGTTTCAGCCAGACCTATTGAAAACAGTTCCTGAGTTTACGCTCTTGTCAACTGGAATTACATGATCAGAATGCAGTTCCCTTAAGCCAGAACAAGTATGCCCCTAAAAGGGGCAATATTCCGCAATTGAGCTATTGATATATCATATATACGATTTCCGGATTCGAATTTATCAATTTACTTTGTCCACCAACTATTCTCAAGTAAAACTTAATTTGAGACAGGTTCCATAGACATTAGACTGTCTTAAAATTTTAGATCACAGAAGAAATAGACACTAAAATTAGTGGACCTAAAATTTTTTTAGTGGGCCTAAAATTTTTGCAATGTCTTCAGGATTAAAGTCCAACCACGCTCTATAACCATCTCAACCATACATTAACACGGGGTCCGATTCTGGGGGGGGTCTACCCAGACCTGGGCGAGGGGTCTACCCCTGAAAAAATCAAAAATTTTAAGGGGGTCTGCCCCAAAATTGGCAAAAATTCCGAATTTTTAATGTTTTTGACCAAAAATTAGTAAAAATGGAAATTTTTAGCGATTTTTAAGAAATTTTTTGAAAAAATCTCTAAAATTTGCAAAGAAATTACCAATTTTCAGTGAAAATCGCTGAGGGGTCTACCCTTTTTTCCTTTCTGGACGAGAGGGTCTGCCCTTTTTTCCTTTTCGCTGAGGGGTCTACCCGTTTTTTGTCGGTCTGGGGGGGTCTGCACCCCCCCATTCCCCCCCACGTTATCCTATGATCTCAACTAAAGTTCAGGATCTTTTTTCACATAACACTATCCAACTGAGAATCGTACTCTGGTTATTGCGGTGACAGCCAACTGTCGTAACCACTGCACCATTTCAACTTTTATTGTAAAGATTTTCTCAGGTGATTCGCAATACGAATGCACGAAATTAAATTCAGAATTAATTGGGACAAGATTAGCTGATAATTAAATAGCTAATCATCATTTACGAGTGTTAGCCTCCTATTTCAATGTCATGTATACTGTGAGTTAGTACTGAATTTTGTCTGCGAACGTTTACTAATCGATAAACGGTTGAGGAGGATTTTAGTTACAAATAACGCCAGAGCGTATTGCTTAATTTCAGAACATTTATACCATAAAACTCGAGGAAACTTCAGGAAGAGATTTGAATGCAATTATTCCAAAAGCTGACACCGCTGCTTTTATTGTTTTTGATTGACTTTAAAAAATACAAATACTAGCCCATGTGTTAAAGATAGCGGAGACATTGGAGAATTTCAACAACATACATGCATTACATACAACAAAGTCGGGGAATATATTCCGCTCCAGCGGAATAAAAATAAATGACTGTGCTGAAAGCCAGAGAGCTAGAGAGAGAGAAAACAGGTTTTGGCCAAAGGCATGGGATTCGCGCCGCTTCCTGCGCAAATCAGTCGATATGATGTCTTGTTGCTTTTTTCGAAATTTTGTAACCAAGTCATTCGTAGTAACTGCAAATAATTTTGTAATCTTTAATTTCCAAGAATTGTGAAAATATATAGCTATTTTTTGGATATCGTGTAGAAGCTCCCCAGCCGTAGAACTCAAAGAACTGCAGTAATCAAGCTGAAGCTTGATGTGGGCATGTTTTCAGCTAATGCTGAAATCTGTCAATTCCATGAAAATTGATTTCTTCTATTTTTCTGGTATATACTAATAGCAGATTTTGCAATTTTAGACAACGACAGTTGATATAAAAAATTTTTCTCAGAGATACCCGGCAACATTTCTTGCCATTTGGCATACATGTGTACACCCAAAAGACATTTGTATATGCCAAGTGTCAGCATCATAGCTTGTGCCAGGAGTAAATTTTTTTCTTTTTTTGATAACCAAATCTTTTGCAAATTTTTCCAACACTTCCAAGTTTCACTGTAAATTGTCTTAGTTGGTAGACAGGATACAGCTATACATATGCTTGGGGGGGTTCACCCCCCCCCCCCCAGACCTGGACCTCACCCGCCCCCCAGAGGGGTCCCTCACCCCCCCCCCTCCTCCCGAATCTGGATTTTCCCCGTTTTTTGGGCAAACTATGGTGGTTCTCGGTGGTATTTGCAAAAAATGGGGGGGGGGGGTCGGCGGTTTCGTCATTGCTTTCCCAAATCGTGGCAGAACTTCTTATTTTCCTGATGCTCTTATTTTTAGATTTATTTATGATTTCTGTCATTGCGTCGCAATGGTCGATTTTGTCGATGAAGATTATTACTCTCCTTCGTTAGAATTGAAACCATGGATTTTTCCTTCCCCAGAAGATCTGTTTGCTGACTATCAATATGTAGCCGCCGCCACTACTTCTACTACTACTTCTACTACTACTTCTACTATTACTACTTCTACTATTACTACTACTACTGCTACTACCTCTGATCTTACTGAAACTAAAACTGAAATTGAAACTGAAATTGATCCAGAAAGTCAGATGCTGTGCGCTGCTTCTCTGCAGTGCTGGAAAAACTTGCAAAGGAAAAGTGAATACCAGAATTCTTCCGGTAGCTTTCTTCAGTCTTCGACTTCTATCCCTCACAGCCCTCCTCGGACTTTCCGGTCTGGGGACGATTTTGACAGTCTTAAGAAAGTAAGTGGATTTGCCTTCAATTTGCATTTCATCGTATAATTTTACCACCTGTCGGGATTGGAAGGAGTAGCATGCGCAAATAATCAAAATTTTATTTAAGCTTTAAATGATTTCTTTGATTCGACCACGTGAAAGAGCACAAGAAGGGCTTTAAAATAATGTGCATATCTCGTCTGTACGTAGTTTCTACCAAACGTTACAGATGGTTTTACAAATGGTTAATTTACGGTGACCGTTTGCAGACGCAATGTAAAGTAAGAATTTAAGGGGGGGGGGCTACGAATAACACTAAAAGTTCAATGTTGGAAAAGCTAGCTAGTCTTTTGCCACATACTAGTATTAGGTTTAGTGTAAAATAGTTTAAAGTTTGAAAGAATTCCGTGCAGCGTAGCGTGCTGTGGAGCCGTCAGAAGTTGGTGCTGTCGGTCCAAAGCTAGACATGACACATACACAAACTTCGCCTCGCCCTGATCGCTATGCGCAAGGTACGGTACCCAAATTTTCCAGAAATAAGTAACAGAAACAGTAATTTCATTACAGCTACTCAGTAAAAAGGCGTTTCGCGTTCTTACAAATAGTTCTGACATATAGTGCTTTGATATCGTGTAAAATAATCCTTAGATCAATGTATACTTTTCTGTTAGATACAATCAACTTGCGAAAAATTGGGTAATGTAGGTCTATACGGGTGGAGGTTAACTAACGTCTATATAATGAGCTGTGGTTTACCAAATGAACCCAATTTTACTCCAATTAATACTCCAAGTATCTGGCTTAACTTGGGTGAAAATAACGTGATTTCGTTAATCCCTGCGTTCGCAGTGCTAGATTACATTATTGATATTGTCGCTGTTATTTGGTGCCATTTCGAAGATGTGAGTCAATTACTCCAAAGTACTGTGGCAGAATCGGCTGAAACTTTGCGCATTATAGGCCAGTGAGTGTACCAAGATGTGCAGAAAGCTAGATCACTAAACATCGCTCCAAAGCTTAGAAATGCTAGATTGATTTCCCGAAGTATGGATGGCGATCGCTCCAAAAAGCTTCAAGACAGTTGTAAGCGCATACTGCACGAAGGAAGCGTAATATCGAAAAACGGATTTCATATTCGGATTCAGCAGGTCAAATAACCCCTATAAGCACCTTTTCGGCAAAATCGGAGACAAAAAATTTTTTGACCCCATTTTTACTGCGCTTAGCTAGCTTTACAGGCCTAAAAATAAGGGTTATTTCTTAACGAAAACAGCACACTAACCAGAAAACCAAAACCCTCGAAACTTACCCACAGTTTGCCCCAATTAGAGCCTAATAAATGGTAAAAAGCTGGGCTAGGCTAGGGGCTGCCAATTTTATTAGATCGAAAACGGCGCACGGTCACCTCGCAACCTTTTGCCAAATTTCAAACTTTGACCTGTTATTGCTGAAGAAGGAAGCAACGCTCGAAAGCCGAAATACTTTTAATATTTAGTACTTGTAACAATAAACATTTGTGGTAAAAAGTGACAAGATCGGTCAAGCCGATAATTCACCAGAGCTGAAAAAAGCTTTTTGAAAAAACCCATTTTTCGAACTAAAATTTGTACTTTGGCGTCCTGCCAAAAACGGTGTATATGAGATATATTGTTGCCCACCCTAAACTTTTTTACTTTGATATGTTGGCTAACAATAGGCGAAAAAGTAGCTCTCTCCGACGATGTCGTGCCAACCCGTTCGTAGCCCCCCCCCTTAAAAATTGAACCTGCTGAGTTTTAAAGGTTGTCGTTGTGTTACTTATGTGTATTATTTACCAGAAAACATTATGCAGTTGTTTGAACGCATTGTAAATTCTCAAAGCCAAAGCAAACAATGAAAAATACAAAACCTTTATTTTTATTTTCTCGTAACTGCTTCAACCAGACGACCAAATTTTGCAGATTATGTTCCGTGTCTGCATACGCTCAGGCCGTTTTTATGTTTCTGAAAAACACAACAGTAGGAAAGAATAAAATTTAGAAGTTTTTAAAATATACTAGCTAAAATTAAAAACGGCTTGAGCGCATATGCAAACTAACCCTACATACACAATTTCAGATGAATTCATAAAGAATTGGAGGAGATATCTAATTCATAGCTTTTAATACAATTTCTCTTGTGTAGACAGCAAGCCAGTCCCTGCAGCGTAGTAGGCCAGGTCAGCGGATGCAGAACATGACAAAGTTGAATAAGTTTTTATGTAGCTCACAATAACTGTGCAAAGTCCACCACGGCAGCGGTACTACCACCTGGTAATGGTAATGGCCTGAAAATCCGGCGAATCCGGGGAAAGCTTTGAAAATTTATACCTTTAAACCCCTATTTTCCGGGAGTTCTGTGCAAGATCCTAGAGAGACAGCCAAGTCTGGGGGCTGGGAGCCGATTTCTGGGGAGGCCCTCCACCCCCCCCCCCCCCCCTGCAGGGAAAGCCAGAAACAGAACCAAAGAGTAGGATCCTCCTCCTTTAAAGATTGAACGGATTAAAATTAATTAAAATTAATAATAATTATTAATAATTAAAATTAAAAAGCAAAGAAACAGCACCTGGGAGTAAACAGATTAAATGTTTACCCACCTAGTTAAAAGCTAATCAGTTTAAATTAATCCTACTTCTTTGATGCACGGATTAACATTTTATTAGAATTCTGTATCTTTAACCCCATTTTGTATTAAAACTCAACAAGTTAATTTTAATCCGACTCGTTTAATCGCTGTTTCTTTTAAGATTAATTTTAATTCGCTTTTTAATTGATTAATTTATTAATTTTAATTAAATGGTATCATAAAATGGGCTAATTATAATCCGTTTAATCCAGCGTCAAGGAAACAACTATTCAAATCTTAATCCGGCAGATTTTCATTTTGTTTTCTATTTAATATTAATTTACAACCGTTTGATCTTTCAAAAATAGGGTCTAAGGGCCTTTTCGCGAATGGGTAGAGTTGAGTAGAGTAGAGTAGAGTTAAAATTAACTCTTTTAACCCTTTTCACGAATGCGCAGGGTTAAATTTAATTCTGCCTGTTTTTAACTCTTTTAACTCTGCAGGGCTAAAAATCAAAGAGTTAAAAGAGATAAAACTGGGGGAGTTAAAACTAACTCTCTGTGCACGTGAAAAGAGTTAAAGAGATTATAATTTTTGCTTACGCAATGTCCAAGTTTTCACCATTTAAAAATATTGAAAAACTTCCCAACGTTTGAAAATTTTTAAATAAAATAAGACAAGATATTTACTCATTCCATTAATAGACATTTATTACATCTTCAATGCAGCGTCATCCTGTATTAGGGCGATCTGGGCGTATCCCTGTGTGTAACTTGCAGTTTTTAATCGATTTTGCTGAAATTTAGCATGGATCCATTTCAACAAATTATCGACCAATCTGCAGCAAAGCTTTAAAGTTTAAGCTTTTAAAGGGTAAACAACATGGGTAAAACTACAATTAATGGGAATCAACCAAAGATTTTTACGATTTTCGTGAAAAGTTATATATATTCAGAGTTAAAATATCACAATACTAAAACAAACAGATGAAGCAAAATAAAAGCGAACATATTAAAATTCAGCGGAGATTTCAAATGTGACTAGAAATGGTTGCCCTTAAATTCACAGTTGGGATAACAATTGATCATGTACTGTCATTCTTGAGCATTACCAGTTCCAGCAAAGTTCGCGTAACAGTTGTCTAGATGTCCTTCCATAAAGTCTAAAGGTTCAAATTTTTTAAAGTTTACAGTAATTTTCATGGCAAAATTGGCGATTTAACCCATTTTTTAGAGAATATTGAGCTTTCGGTTAGTTGTAGTGTCCCGTTGATTCGGCTTTCATGTTGCCAGCTCTCATACACACTTCTTCAAATTTGCATTCATAAAGTGGAGTTATAACTGGCAAAAATAATTTAAAGCTTGTTTATAATTAAAATTAATTATTTTAATTTAATTATATAATTTTATTTAATATTATTTCAAACAATGCAGCATCTTTAAAACATTTTGTTCCATCGATTTTTATCTTATTAAGTAGAATATTTCGTTGCTTAAGCGTAAACAATTCAGCAGAATATTGTCAAATGCTTAAGTAATTTTCAATTTTGAAGTATTATGAACCATCCAACGAAATTAAGTGTTGTGCTTTCATTGGTTGGATTATCTTGTCATATTGAAAGCTTTATTGCGCGCGCAAAACCTGGCAATAACAATGTAAAGGATAGAAGATTTTAACTCGTTTAACCCGCGTGCTGACTGCTGAGACGCGGGTTAAAATTCAATGTAAAATGTCGTGAGCGAGTTAAAGGAGTTAAATTTAACCCATTCATGAAAAGGGTAGAGCTAAATTTAACTCTGCAGGTTTTTAACTCCACGTGTCATTCACGAAGAGAGTAGAGTTAAAAGAGTTAATTTTTAACTCTTTTCGCGAATGAGCGTAGAGTTAAAAATTTTAACTCTGCTTAACTCGGCGAGTTAATTTTAACTCGTTTAACCCATTCGCGAAAAGGATCGAGTTAATTTTAACTCGTTTAACCCATTCGCGAAAAGGGCCTTAGGCATTTAAGTTTTAAGCTTAAGCTGTCTAATTTAAGTGTCCTTCACCAAACGTAGGAAAAAATACCCCTAACAGGGACCCACCTTTTGCAGATCATATTTATACTTTTTCATGTCATAGACCGTGTCATAGTCGATATTTCGGGAATCCTTCACCAGCTTATTTCGTTTTATTAGATCCTCCTTATCTGGATTTTCCTTTACTTCCAGCGGCTGGGAGAGCGGCTGAAGGTGGTCATAGTCAATATTATGGGCCATTCGTTCCCCGGGTTTCGAACCCGGTTTCGGTTTTCTTTTCCGGTGTCTTCGACCCGACCTGGAGCTGCTTTTGATACAGGTCAGAAACAGTAGACTGTAGAACAGTACGAATAGAGCTGTGAAGAACCAATGTACAAATTCCGTGGTGAACATTGAGTCATCTACTTTGCAGCAAGTGATGGATGACAGCTCAACTTGTTAGGGATGATTTTGTAACCGTTTATACATGTAATCCTTTTTCTAAATTTTATATTTTAATGTCTGAATCTAAATTATGCATTTGTTGGTTTATTTACATACTGACTGAACCAAGCCAGTAGAAATAGCTCAATGGTTATAAAAGCAAAAATGTTCACTTCGGTGTCATTTATTCTCTGTATACAGTCAAAACAACGAATCCAGTGTTGTGCTAGAAACCAAATGTCCTTTAATTTATCGACTAGCCTCTAAGTGCTAAATAGCCCCAAAACAAAATACGTCGAAAAATACTCCATCTATTTTTGGATGAATTGAATTTGGTAGGGTTGAATTCAGGTGGTCATCATAGACATTGCTCGTTGGAGAGCTCAAGGCGAAACTAATTATTATTGTACAAGATATATCCCAAACTGTCTGCAACCGATTGAAGTGTACAATTAAGAAAGATTTTACAAGCCAACTTTGCCATGGGGAACGGTTTGTTTATGTCTAAAGCGGACCGTTCCTGTGTGGGCCGAAAAACCTGGCAGCTGTAAGCGAGCCGAAGACACGCAACTATGGACCAACGCCAGTTACTGGACCTGCCGTATTTAAGCAGAGGTTGACCGTATTGAGGGTGGTAGTACCACCAGCGGGATTTTCTACGTAATCTTGGTGTGGAGAAAGCAATAACTTTAGGTGAACTTAGTTTAGTTGGTGTTGTGACTTTGCGAAGCTTAAAGTGAAAAAGTTAAAAACAAAACGTATTTGGTGTTTTCTGATCCTATATCTATGTTTCATTACTTTATTGCAAGTTAACATTACAAGTTGTGTTGCCCCGTTAAATACACTTGATAATAAATAACAAGCTAAACTGGCATGAATGGTTTGCCGCCGCTTCTTTCTTTAGGCAGGTATAACTTTGTAGCGTCGATTTTCGGTAAACGATTAAAACGGGAAGCTTTCTGGATCAGAGAGCTTAAAACTAAATATCCGTACGGCCTTAATGAAGTTCTCAGGGGAGAAAAATTTGAGCAAGCGGTTTTCAGTAACTTTAATAAACGTTTTAAAGTGGGTAATAAACGCAGTAAAATTCGTGTTCTTAGAAAAATAAACGCAAATGCAACGTTGGATCTTTTGGATATTGACGACATAACGGTTATTAATGATGGCGGAATTTTCTTAGAACTTTGGAAACTCATTTATCCAGCGTATCTAGAACTGAACTTAGTAAATGATCATTTTTCACTAGCAGACGTTCTAGATATAAAAATTAACATAGAAAATGGAAAATTTATAACTACGGTTTTTGATAAAAGAAAATTTTTCTCGTTCAACGCTGTTAGTTTACCAGAAATAGATAGCAATATTTCCAAATTCTGCTGTTACAACGTTTTTGCTAATGAAATTATTAGAATTTCAAATTTGTGTAGCAATTCTGATGATTATTTAAAAATTTCTAGAGAAGTATATCTGAAGCTTAAACAAAAGAATTATAAAACACGAAGCTTAAAACGCTACTTTTTTGAAGTCATGTAAACACAACAATTTTAATAACCTTTTGGACATTTCACCATTAAATTCTTGGATACACATTTCTAAGTAGACGTTTTTGTTTAGGTTTTTATGTTGTCACACAATTCTTGTTTCATGTTTATGTGTCAATTAGCTTTCACAAGTTTGAGGCGACCGGCGGCGAAACTAATTTTGGTATATGTTTTTTGGGGGATTTTGTAAAAGTATTTTAAAAAACTGAATTCCACACTCCTCCACTGATGAGCCGCGGGTGTGAGAATTGAGTCTGGTAGAGGTCGCATGCACTACTCATATAGTTTACATATGTTACGATATCTATGTATTGCCTAATAATTTCATTATTGGCAACAATCATTATTAGCATTTTTATTTGTTTCAATGCTGTATTACAAGATGCCCTATTAAAATAATTCATCTAGCTCCGGAAATAGGTAACAGATAAACGGTTATGTCCAAATACTTTTTCTTATTGATGTTTTCTGATCCTATATCTATGTTTCATTACTTTATTGCAAGTTAACATTACAAGTTGTGTTGCCCCGTTAAATACACTGAGGATAATAAATAACAAGCTAAACTGGCATGAATGGTTTGCCGCCGCTTCTTTCTTTAGGCAGGTAACTTTGTAGCGTCGATTTTCGGTAAATGGTTGCCTCTGAAAGGGTAGTTGAGATAAGGAACATTCCCTGAAAATGGTTGCCCTTGAAAGGGCAGTTGGGATAAGGAACATTCCCTGAAAATGGTTGCCCTTGAAAGATCAGTTGGGATAACTAGTTTTTCACTAATTATCGCTAAAAGTTACTTGATACACCCTCGTAAAGGGTGTCCTAGCAAATCCACCAGCTCAACTTGGCTAACGACTTCGAAAAATTACTAATATCAGGCCTTTCTAAACAATTTGTTCACTTTTGCGGACTCCAACAGTGCAGCTTTTGGCCATATCTCGAGATTCACAGGAGCTAGAAAAACTTCAATTGCAGATTTCGAATCTGGTCTCCGAATTACCCTAATGGCCGACTTTTCAACCAAATCGGACATTAAACGTTTTTATCCATTTTTGACACCTTCACCTGAAAATGGTTGCCCATAAAAGGGCAGTTGGGATAAGAAAATTTCTACTAAATGTGGCTGAAAGTTACTTGACACTTCCTTTTAAAGGGTATCCTAGCAAATCACCGGCTAAACTTGACTAACGAGTTCAAAAACACAGATATTTAGGCGTTTCTGGGCAGTTTCCTCACTTTTGCGGTCTCCAACAGTGTAACTTTTGGCCATATCTCGAGATCCACAGGAACTAGAAACATTTCGAGTGCAGATTTGAAATCTGCTTCCCCGAATTACCCTATGACGGACTTTTCAACCAAATCGGAGACAAAAAGTTTTTGACAATTTTTGAGAATCGCCTTGGTCCCCCCTTACGATTCTAAAAAATTAAATTCCCTGCCCTGTCGACTGGGTGGGGCTAGAGCGATGAAATTGAAATGGGCCAGGTTTGGGACCAACCCCACATACCCACCAAATTTCAGCTCCGGGCGTTGAGCCTAGCTTGAGTCAATAGGGGGGCAAGAATAATAATAACTAGCGCTACTGCAAGAATGTGTTGCCCACAACACATTCCTTTGTGGTATAGATTTTTCTAGATATATACATGTTAAGCTGTTTCTGTTCAGGAAATCTGTCCCAGGACTCAAAGAGCTTTCAATTAAGCACCATATTGCCCATGTTTCAACGAGTTTTTGAAAATCCGGTTTTTTCCGGAAATTCCGGATTTTCCAATCTGCGGCCACAACTTTCGCTAGAAGCATTTTCGGAAAATACGGCAATGATAAAAATTACTCAGCTCGACGAGCTCTTTCATTTGAGTACCATATCGACCACTTTTGGAGAATTTTTCAAAATTTAAATTTTCCGGGTCGCATATCTCGAAATCCGTAAATTTTCCGGAAATTTCGATTTTAGTTTCGAAATCAGCGTGGTCGAATTACCCTATGACCAGCTTTTGAGCCAAATCGGAGACAAAAAACTTTTGACCATATTTTGGATTTTTGAAATTTCGCCTTGGTCCCCCCTTACCATCCGAAAAAATCCGAATTTTCAAAACCCGGAATTTCGGAACCATCTTGCTTCCGGGAGATGTCCTAGTCAAGGGCTTCAAAATAAGGTATTAACCACCCCTGTACCCCTTCCCAATCTCGAGATCTAGGGGGGGGACAGACGGATAATAATAAGCACAGAACGATAACAAAGTGTTGCCCATTCCTTTGGAAAAGTGGGCAACACAACAAGCTAAACTCGCATGAAGGGTTTGCCGCCGCTTTTTTCTTTAGGCAGGTAATTTTGTAGCCTTAATCTTCAGTCAAATTTCGTTTTCGTGTTGTTTTCTGGAAATGGTTGCCCTTAAAGGGGCAGTTGGGATGATAAGACGTTTTCGAGGAAATGGTTGCCCTTAAAGAGGCAGCTGGGATAAGGCAATTCCCCTGTAAATGATTGCCCTTAAAGGGGCAGTTGGGATAAGAGGTTTTCAGCTTGAAAACATTTTACAGTTCAACAAACATTCTTTTTGCTAATGCAATCAAATTTAAATCACACTTTTAGCCATATCTCAAGATCCACAGAAGCTAGAAAATTTTCGACAGCAGATTTGGAATCTGCACCCCCGAATTACCCTATGACCGACTTTTAAATTACCGAATTACCCTATAACCAAATCGGAGACAAAATGTTTCCGACAATTTTCGACACCTTCATCTGAAAATGATTGCCCATAAAACGGCAGTTGGGATAAGGAATTTTCGACTGAATATCGCTGCAAGTTACTTGACACCTCTTTTTAAAGCTATCCTAGCAAATCCACCGGCTAAACTTTACTAATGATTTCAAAAAATACAGATATTAGGTGTTTCTGGGCAGTTTGCTCACTTTTGCGGTCTCCAACAATGTAACTTTTGGTCATATCTCGAGATCCAAAAAAGCTAGAAAAATTTCTATTGCAGATTTGGAATTAGCGTCCCTGAGTTACCCTATGACCGACTTTTAAATTACCGAATTACCCTATAACCAAATCGGAGACAAAATGTTTCCGACCATTTTTGACACCTTCATCTAAAAATGGTTGTCCTTAAAAGGGCAGTTGGGATAAGGAATTTTCGATTAAATATTGCTACAAGTTACTTGACACTTCTTTCTAAAGGGTATCCTAGCAAATGCACCGACTAAACTTGACTAACGAGTTCAAAAAACATAGATATTAGGCGTTTCTGGGCAGTTCGCTCACTTTTGTGGTCTCCAACACTGTAACTTTTGGCCATATCTTGAGATTCACAAAAGGTAGAAAAATTTCGATTGCAGATTTTCTCCATCCCCGAATTACCCTAGGACCGACCTTTCAACCAAATCGGAGACAAAAAGTTTTCGACCATTTTTGAGAATCGCCTTGGTGTCCCCTTACGATTTAAAAAAATTAAATTCCCTACCCTGGTCGACTGGGTGGGGCTAGAGCGATGAAATTGAAATGGGCCAGGTTTGGGACCAACCCCACATACCCACCAAATTTCAGCTCCGGGCGTTGAGCCTAGCTTGAGTCAATAGGGGGGCAAGAATAATAATAATAATAATAATAATAATAATAATAACTAGCGCTACTGCAAGAATATGTTGCCCACAATACATTCCTTTGGGGTATAGATATTGCTAGATACCTTTTAAGTTATTTCTGTGCAGGAAATCTAACCCAGGACTCAAAGAGCTTTCAATTAAGCACCATATTGCCCATGTTTCAACGAGTTTTTGAAAATCCGGTTTTTTCCGGAAATTCCAGATTTTCCAATCTGCGGCCATAACTTTCGCTAGAAGCATATCCGGAAAATACGGCAATGATGAAAATTACTCAGCTCGACGAGCTCTTTCAGTTGAGTACTATATCGACCACTTTTGTAGAATTTTTTCAAAATCCGGAATTTTTTGGGTCGAATATCTCAAAATCCGTAAATTTTCCGGAAATTTCGATTTCAGTTTCGAAATCAGAGTGGTCGAGTTACCCTATGACCGACGTTTAAACAAAATCGGGGACAAAAAATTTTTGACCAAATTTTAAAGTTTTGAAATTTCGCCTTGGTTCTCCCTTACCATCCGAAAAAATCCGAATTTTCAAATCCCGGAATTTCGGACCCATCTTGCTTCCGGGAGATGTCCTAGTCAAGGGCTTCAGAATAAGGTATCAACCACTCCTGTACCCCTTCCCAATCTCGAGATCTAGTGGGGGGGACAGACGGATAATAATAAGCACAGACCAATAACAAGATGTTGCCATTTCCTTTGGAAAAGTGGGCAACACAATAACACGACGAGAATAAGGGTTTGCCCTTTTCCTTCGGAAGCAGCGGCAAACCAATAATAATAGCTGAGAATGGGTTGCCGCTGCTTTTCCCGTTTATATATAGCCATATCTCTCAAAAGAGGCACTTCTGTGCACCAGTATAGTCTGATTCGTGTAGTCAGTCGAAAGCTCTCATTAGAGTACCATAATGACCATATTTTGAGAAGTTTCGATTTTTAGTCATTTTGGTCGATTTTGACCATTTTTGACCTCTTTGAAGCTCCGTAACTCACTTTTCGTACATTTCGGCTGCTTGGCCCTATTACAACTTATTATCTAATCAACGAGAGCTTTCGAATGAGCCCCATATTGGGCGATTTCCGCTACTTTCAATTTTTACCATATGCAGCATCACTGTATCGAGTACTTTCGCATACCGCAACGGGGGAGTCCCCCGCGCTTCAGTCTACACTTCACCCCACCCCAAATCTCCACTGAAAATTTCAGCCCAATCGGTCCACCCTATCAAAAGTTAGAGGGGGACAGGGAGTGGTAACTAGATGAATAAATAATAAAAACGGACATACCCAGATGAAAGGGTTGCCTTTTTGTGTGAAAAGCGGCAACCCAATAAATCCTACCGGCATCAACGGGTTGTCGCAGCCATTTTTTTCCTCTTATCTACAAGGCCAAAACTCAGTTTTGGCACATTTGCAAGCTTTGATGCTATTGCAACTTTTTTCCTACTCGCTTAAAGCTTTCGAATGACGTCAATATGAACGCAGTTGGTCAACTTTCAATTTTGACCATTTTGGCAGCATCAGCGTATCGAGGGTCAAAACGCAATTTTGGTACATTTTCAAGATATGGCCCTATTACAGCTTTTTCTCAGCTCGATGAGAGCTTTCGAATGATACCGAAATTAGCAGGATTCGGCAACTTTCATTTTCGACCGATTTTTGTAATAACATCGTATCGAGGGTCAAAACGCAACTTTGGTACATTTTCAAGACTTTGCCCTATTACAACTTTTTGTCAGCTCGATGAGAGCTTTCGAATGATACCAATATTGCCCTGATCCGACAACTCTGAATTTTGACCATATTTGCAAAATGGTTGCCCATAAAAGGGCAGTTGGGATAAGAGATTTTCGATAATTGTTGCTAAACGTTATTTAATACAGCCTCTTAAAAGGTATTATAGCAAATCCACCAGCTCAACTTGACTAACAATGTCAAAAACTCTTATATTAGGCGTTTCTGGGCAGTTTGCTCAGTTTTGCGGTCTCTAATAGTGTAACTTTTGGCTATATCTCGATATCCACAAGTGCTAGGAAAATTTCGATTGCAGATTTGGAATGTACGTCCCCGGGTTACCCTAGGATCAACTTTTCAACCAAATCGGAGACAAAAAGTTTTCGACCATTTTTGAGAATCGCCTTGGTCTCCCCTTACGATTTTAAAAAATTAAATTCCCTACCCTGTTCGACTGGGTGGGCTAGAGCGATGAAATTGAAATGGGCCAGGTTTGGGACCAACCCCCACATACCCACCAAATTTCAGCTCCGGGCGTTGAGCCTAGCTTGAGTTAATAGGGGGGGGGGGTTAATAATAATAATTTAATAAACGAAATCGGAGACAAAAAATTTTTGACCATTTTTTAGAACCGCTTTGGTCCCCCCTTACGACTTTAAAAATTCAGGAAGCGTGATTGTCTACCAAGACGATATTCTTATCCATGGCCATACCCAGGAAGATCACGGCAAATGCCTTCATGCTGTCCTCGAAAGACTTGAAAATGCCGATCTACGACTATAAATGGAAAAAATTATCCTGTCTGCCTCACGTGTCCCCTTTCTTGGACACACTGTTTCAGGTGATGGCATATCACCTAAAGCCAGTAACATTGACGCTCTGCTGAAGGCACCAGCTTCGACAGATTTGCCCACACTCAGATCATTCCTTGGTATGTGCTCCTACTACATGAACTTCATCAAGAACTTTGCTACAGAGATAGATCTGCGCAAACTTACACGTTCTGAAGCCAAGTTCACTTGGGGAAAAGAACAAGAGCACACATTTGGAAAAATCAAAAGAATGATCGCAACGGCACCAATCCTTAGTACATTTGATCCAACGGCAGAAACGACTGTTTCAACTGACGCTTCTGAGTTCTGACTACGGCATAGGAGCAGTTTTGTCCCAGATACAAAATGGCAAAGAAAGATTCATAGCCTTTGCATCACACACGTTGACTGAAGCCGAAAGAAAATTTTCTGTTGGCGAAAAAGAGGGCCTTGCATACGTCTGGGCTTGTGAACATTGGCATACATATCTGTGGGGCCGTGACTTTCGTCTCAAGACTGATCATCAGGCCTTAACCACCTTACTTGGAATAAGTACGCCAAAGGAAGGAAACCACTAAGAATTGCCAGATGGTACGCCAGATTGTTGCCTTATAACAATCGAATACAGGCCTGGGAATCACAACGCTGTGGCAGATGCGCTGTCCAGACTTCCCATTGATGGCTATGGTACTACCTTGACAAATGATGATGACCATATCATAGTGGCTGCGATAACGACAACTACTGAAAAAACAATCCATTTAGAAGAGATCGTTCAAGAAACGACTAAAGATGATGCCCTACAACTAGTTAGAAAGTATCTACATACTGGATGCCCAACAAACTGAATGGTGATACCAAGCAGTTTGCCATCCTGAGAAATGAACTTTCGACTGTTGGCGGCTGTATTGTTCGCAACGACAACCAGCTGATTGTTCCTTCTTCTCTGCGGCCGAAGCTAATCACACAGCACATTGTGGCCATCAAGGAATGACAAGAACAAAGCAAATTTTGAGACAAAGCTACTGGTGGCCATTCATTAAGCCGTCAAAGTGAACCAACCCCCGCTTCAACCAATAGAGTGGCTTCAGCAACCTTGGGTCAAGCTAGCACTGGATATCTCAGCTCCTTTCCTACAAGCTCCATCAGATTCCAGATATCTGATTGTCTTAATGGACTACTACTCCAAATTTCCAAAATTGGCAACATGCAGTATGCAAATACAGAGTCAGTCGTCAAGTTTCTGAAGTCTGTATTCGCAAGATTCGGATGTCCGGAAGAAATAGTCACTGACAAGGGGCCACAATTTGTCAGTCACCGTTTCAAGGACTACATGTAAGAATACAACATAAAGCATACCAAAACTGCAGTGCATAACCCTCGTTGCAATGGTCACGTCGAGAGATTCAACAGAATCCTCAAACAAAGGCCCTATTTCTTTAAAGATTAAACGGATTAGATTAAAATTAATCCGTATTAAAGAAATAGCACCTCGGATTAAACGGATTAAAATTTAATCCTATTTCTTTAATGCACCTAGGATTAAAATTTTAATCTAATCCTGTTTCTTTATTCACACTTCGGATTAAAAACTCAACGAGTTAATTTTAATCCGACCTGCTTAATCGCTATTTCTTTAAAGATTAATTTTAATCCGTCTAATCCTCAGCCTGCATTTTCAACTAACTTTTAATCCTCGTGGAGCTACGCGGATTAAACGGATTAAAAGTTGGCGGATTAAAATTTTTAATCGCTGTTTCTTTAATGGCGGATTAAATGGATTAAAATCAACTCGTTGAATCCGCGGATTAAAAATGGTCGGATTAAACGAGTTAATTTTTATCCGTTTAATCCGTTTAATCCTGCATTAAAGAAATATAAATTAAAATTTTAATCCGGCTGATTTTTAATCCGTTTAATCCGACCATTTTAATCTTTAAAGAAATAGGCCCAAAGTTTTCAAAATTCCATATTAGAAAAGATGAGTTGGAAAGACATCTTGACTGATGTGTTAATCGCTTATCGTTCTACTCAACATCGACGAACTGGAAAGTCACCGGCTGAGTTGATGTTCAACCGAAATGTTCGCACAAAGCTTAACATCTGGAGTTCTACACATAAAGGTGACAACGACTTGAGATTCAAAGTACAAGCTTACCAAAAGAACTACAAAGACTATTCAGATAGAAAGAATAACACCAGACCATCCAAATTTAAAGTTGGCGATTTGGTGAGACACAAAGTTATTCAGAAGTTCAAAGGTTCACCGAACTACTCAAAACCTGGTTTCAAACGGACAGGTTTGGAATGCAAGACTGCTGGCTGGCTTCAGAATCTTCGGAAAAACAACCAGTGGAAACGGAAGAATTCACGGAAGACTTCAATGACCCTCGGATCGAACCCCCTGAGCATCCTGAAGAGGGACTAGCTCAGGAACCGCGATACCAAGAACCAGCAGAAGCCCCACCAATGCTATATAATCTTCGAGACAGAAATAACATTCGTCCGCCTAATGCTATTGGGTACAGATTCTACAATGGCAAGTGAAAATCTTTTGTGAAGAAAGGAAATGTTGTGTTTGCGAAGCTTAAAGTGAAATCATTTGAAAAAGTTAAAAGCAAAACGTTATTGATGTTTTCTGATCCTATATCTATGTTTCATAACTTTATTGCAAGTTAGCATTACAAGTTGTGTTGCCCCGTTAAATACACTGAGGCCACTTTATTTGGCAGGTAATCTTTGCACAAAATTTGGTGACAGAAAGCTCCAATTGGCTGGCTACCATCATGGCTTTGCGCATTCACAGATAATCAAAATTACTGGCTTTATCAC
Source organism: Trissonchulus latispiculum (assembly GCA_030248195.1). Taxonomy (NCBI): domain Eukaryota; kingdom Metazoa; phylum Nematoda; class Enoplea; order Enoplida; family Ironidae; genus Trissonchulus; species Trissonchulus latispiculum. Next base: position 29,896 of record JASAND010000713.1, on the reverse strand, counting down.
AGCAAGCATATGACATAGAGGTCAATTCTAAATGGCTACCAAATTATAACGCCTTCATTACAAGTTCCCGCTCGCTTTGTTACTCGGGTCTGTCGTTATTGCGACTCTGTTGTCACTGATGTTCTGGTCGAGTAGAGTTTCTGGTTTACTATTCCTGATCTTTGACTGACCTGATGCAATTTATGGAGGGAGCTGAGCCCAGTCCGTAGGATTTGTTGGCGTTTCATTTTGCTTCAGGACCCGATGCCTACAATTTGGCGAGTCCATAACATCACCTTGCTCGAAAGGATGCAACAGCTGATAATCTTTATCTAATTTTTAAAGTAAAACTGTCATACTATTCACAAATAAAGTGTTGAAATTTAGAATTTAGATTTCTGGATTTCTTGAGTTATGACGATATTTTCTACCCATGCTTTTGGGTTTTTCCCGGAGGGACGAAATTTTCAGGTGGTAGGATGTAAATGATTTTGCAAAAATGTGCCAAAAATTGGTATTTTTGGAGTGTTTTGCATGCAAAAACGCTAAAAATTCTCAAAATGCTTGGATTTAGGCTAAACATAGACTCCGGCAACGCCGGAACATTTTAAAAACTTGCCTATTTTTGGCAAAAACGTGGGTATCCAACAAACGCCGGAGGGAAGCAAAAACCCACGGGAGGGGCGATTTCGGTGGGAAGGCATTTACGGGGACGGAAGGTCAATTTGGGGGCAGTTTGTTGTTAACTGTGACACGTTCTCATTGATTTGAGGTTTTAGGTTTAACGTTAGTAAAATATTTAGTTTGTTTTTGTTTCCAACTATTATTTGTAAAACTATGCCTCCTTTCTGAAATTTTTGGTGTATTGGGAGTAATTCTTTTTGTTGCAGCTCCTTGCTGATAAAATCTTGCTCAAAGATACCACAATGGATGGTCGTGTCCTTTTTTGAGAAGGTAACCACTTTCCAGCTCTGGAATATTTGATCACGGCCGAGCTTTTAGTGTTGCTGTTTAGTGTTGCCAATCAGGCTGCGACTGCAACTGATTTGAATCAATTGATTCGTCCAAGTTTGAAGATTACTGATTTTGAGCCCGGTTCATGCTCGCAGTGCTTTGTGCTTTGTGCTTTAGTGCATTGTGCTTTGTGCTGTGTCCTTTTCCGGTTCATTCTCACCCTCAAGAGAAGTCTAAAGCACAGTGCTTTGTACTTTGTGCTTTTCCGGTTCATGGTCATCTGTAGCACTTTGGGCTTTGTGCTTCGTGCTTTTGTGCTTTTGGAGGTGCTTTGAGATGTTCAACAATCTTCAACTTTTCCTTAGTGCTTTAGTAGTGGTCGGACAACAAAATAAAGCAGGAGTCTACCTGTTTGCTGAATAAGATGACTACGTAGTTCCCACACATTGTTTTATCTACTTTAGCTGCTTTAAGTGTGTTACTCGCAAAAATACTTTACTAGCTAAAAAATATTTTTGCTATCAAGGTATTTATTAAACTGTATGTTAATTATTAAACATAATTAGAACGCTTTAGCTTTTCTGCTGAATAAAATGCCTATTTTACGTATAATACAAGTGAATAAATTGACTTGACACGTGATAGTATATGCATATCGTCCTTTGTGCTTTGGCAGGAGCATGAACTATCTAGTGCGTTGTGCTAAAACACAAAGCACCCGTCTCTACGGAGGACAAGGACCAAAAGCACAAAGCACTGCCTGAAGCACAAAGCAGAAGCAAGAGTACATAATAAAGAGTATGAAACTCTTACACTAGCATGTACAAATCATGCTAGGTATGCTCGGTTCATTAACTCGGGACCCCCCCGTAACTTCCGGGGGGGTCCCACTTTGCACTAATTACACGCTTTCATATAAGCGTGTGTCTGATCGCTGACCCACTAGCCTAAGGCTTACTGTAGGTAATTTATTAGTTATTTTTAATTAATTAATTATAACTTTAATTAGGTTAGTACAATCAAAAAACTAATTCGACAACTTTGTAGCATTTTTTCTGCTCTTTCCAATGATGTAAAAATTGTTGCACAATACATTCCCGCCAATTTTTGCATTGTGCAACAATTTTTATATCATTGCAAAGAGCAGAAAAAATGCTACAAAGTTGTCGAATTAGTTTTTTGATTGTACTAACCTAATTTGTTGAAACATTTTTGAAAATTTTTGCTAAAGTAACCCTAAAAATATCCAAATTTTGGCCATTAGGCCACATTTCGGCGCGACTACCCCCCCCCACTTGAAGGCGTGGGGGGGTGACGATTTTTTACCTTGGTCACCACTTATGGTTCGAAACTTTTTGTCTCCGATTTGGTTGAGAAGTTGACCGTAGGTTAAATCGAGGTCGCTGATTTGGAAAATCGAATCGAGAGATTGATCCGGTCGATCGATGGATCAGCAGAATCGATCGATCAAAATAGGTCAATAAATTTTTTATCACCAATTTTCACGAAAAGTCGCCTTTCCCTTTACCGGCTACCCGTTCTTCCTTCCAAAAGATGTTCTGGGGGAAAGTTGGAAAAAAGGCTGGGGGCTGGCTGCCCTTAGATTTAACTGGGATTTGGGTTGGGCAGCCCCCTCCTCCGAAAATTTTGGGGGCGGGCTCCTTTTTAGACCTCCCCCAGGCCCCCCCCAAAGACCCCCCAAATCTCCCCAAAAACAATTTTTCTAATTTTATGCCAAAAATAGCATTTTCAGCCGGGCTAACGCTATGAACCTAGAATAGGTTCTCGCTGATCTCCGTAAAGATCAGATAGAGCAGGCAGGTCTATATTTGCCATGGCTGAACTTGTCCTTGACCTTATCACCTAACCCTAACGCACCCTTGTGTAGCTCAAGCTACCCTGGTGCTCAAAAACTGCAACCATTTAGATTTCTGACTGTCGAAAAATGCGAGGAGGCTGTAACTTGCTGCCTGCATTGCACTAACTTGCGCTGAACATGACAAGTTCAGCCATGGAAGTATAAACCTGCCTGGCCTGCTCTCTCTGTTCTTGACAAATTCTGAACTAATTATAACGACTTCATTACACGTTCCCGCTCGCTTTTAAGCCAATGGAGTTTGTTACTCGGCTCTGTCATTATTGCGACTCTGTCGTCATTGTCGTTCTGGTCGAGTAGAGCTTCTGGTTTACTATTTCAGATCTCTGACTGATCTCATGCAATTCATGGAGGGAGCTAAGCCCAGTCCGAAGGATTTGTTGGCGTTTCATTTTGCATCAGGACCCGATGACTACAATTTCGCGAGTCCATGACATCACCTTGCTCGAAAGAATGCAACAGCTGATATCTTTCTCTACTTTTTAATGTAAGTAAAACTGTCATACTGTTTATAAATAAACTTTTGAAATTTCGAATTTTGATTTTGGATTTTTTGAGTTATGGACGATATTTTCTACCCCTGCTTTTTGGGTTTTTCCCGGAGGGGATGAAATTTTCAGGGGGTAGGGTGAAAATGATTTTGCAAACATTGCCATCACTGATATTTTTGGAGCATTTTGCTTGCAAAAACGCTAAAAATTCTCAAAAATGCCTGGATTTATGCTAAAAATAGACATTTTTAGTTAAAAGTCTCCGGCAACGCCGGAACATTTTAAAAATTTGCCTATTTTTGGCAAAAACGTGGGTACCCAAAAAAATCCCGGGGAAGAAGCAAAAATCCTGGGTGGAGGAGAGCAAAAATCCCGGGAGGGGCGATTTCGGCGGGAAGGCATTACGGGGGGCGGAAAGGTCAATTTGGGGAGAGTTTGTTGTTAACTGTGACACGTTCTCATTGATTCAGGTTTAGTTTGCATTAGTAAAATATATACTTTGCGTTAATTTTTGTTTCTAACAGAATTTGTCAAACTGCAGCTTCTTTCTGAAGTTTTCTGTGTATTGTGAGTAATTCTTTTTGCTGCAGCTTCCTGCTGATAAAATGTTGCTCAAAGAAAGATGCCGCAATGGATGATTTCGAGAGGATAATCACTTTCCAGCTCTGGAACATTTGATCACGGCCCAGCTTTTAGTGTTTGACAATCAGGTTGTGACTGCAACGGGTTTGAATCAATTGTCACAATGCGTAGGTTCAATCTTGAAGATTTCTAATGACACTGGCACCAGCAGAATAGCATGACATTAAAATACTGTTTTTGGAGGTTCTTTGGGGGCCATCGGGGGCGCGACATTTTTGGGGAGAGGCGCAGCTTTTCGAAAAGTTTTCTAAAATATGCTAAAATTTTCGATATTATTATAGCAGCACATGAAAGATTTGTTTTTACTGCAAAATAAGATTTACTGTTAAAAAGCAAAAATCTAGTAAAAATCAGAAAATCTTGAAAATTTGACTTGAGCGATTTTTTCATACCAAATTTGGGCTCCAAAAAAGGCACTCATTTGGGGTGATTTTGTAGACTATGGTGATTTGAGGAGAAGGCCGTTGATGGTTTCCCAGTACAATCAACCCAGATAGGCTATGAGAGTTATCTCATTTATTTGTTCATCAAGATTCATTGATCGATTCATTCATTGATCTAGTCCTTCAATTTCTAGAAGTTTAGAGTTAAATGCACGAGAAGCTAAAAGTGTAGTCTATTTCTGTTGTTTTAGACCTACTTTGGTGGACCATGTGGGGCCAATATTTCGATCTGTTGTATCTGCGGCTGCTATATCAAGAAAAAAGCTGGCCAGTTCGCCATTACCACCATGGAAGCCACTGAGGATTCTTCGCGTCGCGTCCCAGTGCCAACAACAAAGATGCTTACCACTTATTCAAAAACAGCCAATCATGCATTTGTGATTTCAAAGGCTCACTCTTTCTTTGGAAATGAGTTAAACTTGAATAGTGGCTGCATCGTGTCGAGTCAGCATTATACTAACAGCCTAACAGTAAGAATTAGTTCTGTTACTTTAGTTTAGCTTTATCGGTACTAAACTTACAAGTGTCATTGTCGTTCGAGGAAAGAATATATCTCTAATATCTAAAAATCCAGAAACGCAATTGCCCTTGGAAGTAACCAATTGAATCTAATTAGTATAATTTCAGCCTTTCTATTTTCGCAGTTAAACTGTCTGTATTTTTTGCTTGTCCTTGTGTTTGTTTGTTTGGTTAGTTGGTTGGTTGGGTGATTGTTCTTAGGGCCTTTTCGCGAATGGATAGAGTAGAGTTAAAATTAACTCGATCCTTTTCGCGAATGAGTTAAAAGAGTTAAATTTAACTCGCCGAGTTAGGCGGAGTTAAAAATTTTAACTCTACTCGCATTCATGAAAAGAGTTAAAATTAACTCTACGCTTTTCGCGAATCACTTGTGGAGTTAAAAATGTATGGAGTTAAATTTAACTCTACTCTTTTCGCGAATGGATTAAATTTAACTCTGGCTAACTCCGCTTCATGTTTTTCTATACAAATTTAACCCGCTTCCAACTACGCGGGTTAGAGGGAGTTAAAACCTTCAGTAATCAGTGAACAGCCTTTGTAAAAAGTTGTCGTAGCTCACTTAATATTAGACATTTTAAAACACTTTTTGTATCATTTTAAAGGTAATTAAACAATGGACTTATTGAAATATTTTATTTAGGCATGGTTACCGCGCAGCTATTGCTTTGTTGCGTTACTATAGGCTTAAAATTATTGTCACGTTAATTTTACAGGATGCAGTTGCAAAATTTTGGTTGGCACTGATGTTCGTTCCATTGTATAGATTAAATAGATACAAGTTTCTATATAAACAGCACACATTTACCCATATTTCTCTCTGAAAAAACGGCTCTGAATTTGGTTAGCTGCTTTAGCCAATCAGACAGCATTCAATGTTTAAAGTTACTGGCTATTTCGTTAGCTGTCATTTGATTGGCTGTTAACTTCTACCGTGGGTGCAGCAACAATGTAGAGTTTAACCTAACATGCCAATGGGTCTGCCTAAAAAGCGGAAACGGAAACGGAATCGGGGTCTAAAAATGGAAATAATAGTGGAAACACCGTCTAAAAAGCGGAAACGGAAAGGAAAAGCGGGGCTAAAAGGCGGAAACGGAATCAGGGTCCAAAACGAGTAACAGCAATTTGAAACTGGTCAAACTTGTGAATAAATAAATAGGATTACGGTCTAGTTTTTTGTAGAACCAAAAACCAAATGCTAAAAGCTAAATCCTATATGTTGAAATATTTAGTGAATTATGCAATAGTAATTGCATAAACAAATAAATAGTTATTAAGTAAAATCGTTACTGAAAATGAGAAAACTGGCAGAGTGAAACGCTTCCTGCACTTTTAGGATCACAAATAAATATATGCACATTTCAGACTGCTTTTCCGTTACAGCTAAACCAGCCTTATTTCTTCGACAGTTTTCAGACGATTCAGTAAATTTAGGATCTTTACAAGGTCAGCAAGTCAAAATTTGACGCAGTGTTACATAATAAGTGCGCTAAAATACTTCCAAAATAAAGTTTACCTGAATTCAGCAGCTTTTGTAACCGTTACGTTAATCGGCTAAAATTAACTCTGCTTACGAATTCGTGAAAAGAGCAGAGTAGAGTAGAGTTAAAATTAACTCTACCCTTAATTTTAACTCTGCGCTTTTTAACTCCTCTTAACTCTGCTGGCAGAGTTAAGAGGAGTTAAAAACGCGCAGAGTTAAAATTTACTCTATCCATTCGCGAAAAGGGTAGAGTTAATTTTAACTCTACTCTACTCTACTCTACTCCACTCTACCCATTGGCGAAAAGGTCCTTACTTGATTTATTTATTTTAGCTGAAGACTTTTGGCGAGGTCACAATAAACGTCAACCAAGAGTGCATAATTGTACTAATATTAAGAAGAAGAGTAAGCCACTAGAGGGCTTCTCTTCTTGGCATTGCGTAACGGTGCTCCGCCCCGTTTGAGGGGGGGGGGGTCGACCAAATCGACGGCCATACCCCACCCCTCCGTTTGGTGGGAGGGTAGCCAAAAAGGTCCCCGTTTGCTGTGGGGGGAGTAGTCAACAGCCAATCAGATTGCAGAAAACCCCCTCCGTTTGGGGGGGGGGGGTCTAGCAAAGGATTACGGTAGTTTTTGTTCTATTCGATAATGGATCCCCGGTTGGGGGTTGCAAAAAGTGGTCCCCGTTGGGAGGGGGGGTTTACGAAAAGTGGTCCCCATTTGGGGGGGGTTGCCAACAGCCAATCAGAATGAGCCAAACGTAGCCCGCTTGAGCGACCCCCGTCAAACGGGGACCTCTTTCAGCGAACCCCCCCCCTCCAACGGGGACCTCTTTCAGCGATCCCCCCCCCCAAAATGGGACCACTTTTGGCTACCCCCCCCCCCTAAACGGGGACCACTTTCGACTACCCCCCCCAGCAAACGGAGAGGAGCTCCAGCAAATCAAATGCAGGTTTGTGTCACATGGTGGCTTTAGTTAGATTTTAGTTAATTTTAATCAGATGTTAGTCAGAAGTTAGTCAAGTGTTAATCTTACCCCTGACTGAAGAATCAAAGTCTAATTAACTTTCTATTTGGTGCAACGGAAATGGCCTTAATTAGAGTTTTTGTCACAAATTAGTCTAATTATATTTTACTCAGACTTGGTGCACCCGGGCGAAAAGCAACTATGCAATTATACAATTACCAATGACCACAAACCAAACTACCACCAGCCAATTTAAAAGATTCTTCCATGCAGTACGAGGGAATATTCCCCGGTCCATCGATGAGTGTTCCGCAACACCGTTCACCAGTCGCACAATCCTCATCATTCAAACATTGTTTCGTGTCCCGGACGCATTCATGCCCATTATGCCTGTAAGCATGCTTACACAGACAGATTCCTCCGGTACTTCCACTGTACCAAACGTGCCTCGCATTCTCCCCGCCCCACTCGACGCAGTCGACCTCGTCTTCGCACTCAAGTGCAGAGCAGCAAAACTGACCTGCCACAAATACAATGGCAAAGCTGACAAACAGCCACTTCATAGCTGAACACTTCAAGAATACAAACTGGTTACGACTGAAGAAAGACATGCCTTTAAAAAAGGCGAAAAATAATTTTTTCAATGAACAGAAGTATATGCCTGCAATACAGCAGATAACAAATGAATTTAATTTCAATGTGAAGTATGTGTTTTAAAGATATAATGTTTTAGCACTGCAAGGTACACCAAGGTTGAACTGGCCTGTCAGTTTGGTCCAAGTAAACACATTGATTTATTAAGGTATTTTGGTTAGTTCCTTAAGCTGGACCGAATAACAAACCAAAAATTTTATGATGAATCCAAGACTTCGAACTTTGAAAATCCATTTCCAATAATTCTAAATTCGCGGAAGAAAGACATGCCTTTTAAAAAGGCGAAAAATAATTTTTTCAATGAACAGAAGTATATGCCTGCAATACAGCAGATAACAAATGAATTTAATTTCAATGTGAAGTATGTGTTTTAAAGATATAATGTTTTAGCACTGCAATGCACACCAAGGTTGAACTGGCCTGTCAGCTTGGTCCAAGTAAACACATTGATTTATTAAGGTATTCCGTTTAGTTCCTTAAGCTGGACCGAATAACAAACCAAAAAAGTTCTATGACCAAGACTTCGAACCTTGAAATCCAACCCCAAATATTACTGATTTTTGAATAATCATTTACTATTCGAGAACAGTTAACGAATAATTTGATGAGCGAATATTTGCATTATGTGAACGAATATTCAAATTATTCGTTCATTTCTCGGTACATGCTTAATATTCAGGCGAGACTTTTTAGTTTGTGCTGGATTCTGCATTAAAATTGGACTGAGATCACAAAGAATGAAACATGCTGTGTGTACATTAACATGAATAACACTTTAGTCGTCGTGTTTTCAAAACGTTTCATATGCAACACTCGATTGCATCTTGGAAGTTTCTCATCTGCAACAATGTTTTAGTGAATATTCAGTACAGTATAAACATTTAAATGCACCCTTACTGACTCGTGGTATATTAGAACACATACTATTGCAGTATTAAAGCTACCAAATGTTCCTGTTCCATCTGATCCTTCCAACCTGTTTATCATGCTATTTGAAAGTAAAATTATGTTCTGCCAACTCAATTTCACTAATGTTGATCAGATAAACCGTAACAATAGTTTGCCCATGCTCAAAACTTTCATACAAGTTCTGACTCTTAATCATAACTTTAGCCTTTAAAACTGTATTTTAATCTGATTTGGGAGCAGGGCTGATTTGAGTTCGGCTTTTTCAGAATTTGGATTTTTGATTTTTGATGCAAGGCCGATTTCCTGAATTTTGATTTTTAATGCGCTTTCAATTTTCAATTTGGGGGGCATAGGTGTGTTTTGGGGTGTTTTTGTTCCTTCCCCCCCTAACGAACAGGTCGCCGACCCGACCCCCTCCCCTTGAAATTTTGGCTACCCAAATCGACCTTTTTGCGAACCCCCTCCCTGAAAATTTCAAACCCCTTACCTAAATTTTTGAAAATTATTAGCTAAGAATTTTCGATTTTTTAAAAATATACGAAAAATTGTTAACAATTGAGAAATTTTTAGTTTTTGACCGGAAAAGCGATGTTTCGCCCCCTAGAAGTCAGAGTTCGAACCCTAGAAATTTCGCAAATGGCCAAAAAAATTTCTGTACTTTAGCCTTTCTTTCAAAATAAGGCCTGTTTTAACGTTTTAGGGGAGCAAGTGGACCTGGGGGGAATCCAAAACGCATTTTTATGCAATAATTTTCTTACTTCGGGACTCAGGACGACGCGACGAGGCGGATCGATTGGTACCAAAATTTATCTACTTTTGAAAATTTTGGTCGGCGACCTATTTTTGATCTTTAGGTGTTAAACTTCTCCTTGCCTAGCCTGAGCCTGAGACTAAGCCTACTCGACTTAGCACGACGTTCTTCAAAATAAGGCCTGTTTTAACGTTTTAGGCGTTTTTGCACATTTTTAAAGCGATTTCAAGTCAAAATTGTAGAAAAATTTTTCAAAAAATGGCCAATTTTCGGCTTTATGTATAGCCATGGGGTGATAAAGACCCACCCCCTTTTTTGGGGGGAACCCACCCGCCTCCTGGGTCATGGGTTGGAGCTATGAGCCCCAAAACACAGCAGCAAGCGCGACTCTTTCTAACCTATATATGCAAAGATCAAGTAATTTCGTTCACTCCTGCTCATTTTTTGACATTTTGCAAATGATACCTATTTTTTGGTTCAAAAATCCAAAAATTTACCAAACTTTACACAAGAAGTGTCAGAATTGCGCTAAGACAATTTTTAACACCTGTAAGGGGTGGGTATATTTCCCCCATTTGGGTTTCCCCCATTGGGTTTTCCCGTCGCTAATTTTTGCATTTGCCGGTCTAACGGTACAACCTTAGAAGTGCAAATAAACTCAAAAGAAAGTTCTAAGTACGCCAAGTACAATGGTGTATAAAGTTCTCCGCTAGCCCTTATAATAGAAAAGTTTCAGCCAAAAGCCGAAAATGGGGGTTCCGTGGGGTTTCCCCCATGGCTATAGCTTTGGGTCCAAAAATCGCTGGGGGGGGGGTAGCCGAAAGTTGGGGGAGGGTATGTCAAAAATTCTGGGTGGGTGTAAAGCTGGTCAAAATTTTTGGGGGGATACCCCCACCCAAAAAGGAACTATGCCTTTTCAAACACCCCCACTCCCACTTTTTTCGGCACTTGATGAGCAGGGTTTTTTTTGGTTTTCGGATTTGCGTCAACCTTGCGTCCCGCTAAATTTAAGTTACGAAATTTTGCGTCCAGGCAGAAATCTTGTTTTAGCGTGTTTTTTAGTGCAACAATTGTTTTATTTATAAAAATTTCGATAATTTCTTTAGTGCAAAGCAATTTAGACTATTTAGAAAGCTGACGCTGCTTAACGGTAATGCACGATTACAGGACTACCTACCAAGAATATAGATGCGTCTAACATACACGACGGGGGGTCTGGGGGGCGGAGCCCCCCAGAAGTTAAAGAATTTTTTGAAATTACAGAATAATCCGTAATGGAAATGTTTAAAAAGATTTTATTTGGCGTCTGTTGCAATCGAAATGTTTGCTACCTTTCTTCTCAATGATATTCCTAAATATTTCATAAATTTTTAATACTTTAATTAGTTTAACTAACATTGAAATATCGGAATAATGTGTGTCAATAATATATATATATATAGAGAAATATATATACAAAATACTAAGGGCCTTTTCAAGAAAGGGTAGAGTAGAGTAGAGTAGAGTTAAAAATTGTTGTTTTAACTCGTTTTAACTCCACTCAAGCTTGAGTTTACCTCTTTTAACTCTTTCTTGAGAAGGATCGAGTTAATTTTAACTCTACTCTACCCTTTCTTGAAAAGGCCCTTAGTAATTTTCGAGATATATATATATATATATATATATATATATATAGATATATATATATATATATATATATATATATATATATATATATTATTGACACACATTATTCCGATATTTCAATATTAGTTAAACTAATTAAAGTATTAAAAATTTATGAAATATTTAGGACTATAATTGAGAAGAAAGGTAGCAAACATTAAAACATACATTCGGTTTCGCAAACTTTGACAACTGGTGATCCTTAATAGCAGGATTATTGCAAATGAGCACCGGGGGGTCTGGGGGGCGGAGCCCCCCAGAAGTTGGAGATTTTTCGAAATTACGGATTAAATCCGTTGTGGAAATGTTTAAAAAGATTATTTGGCAACTGTTACATCTATTCTAACTAAAGCTCCTAACGCTAATGCAGTTTTTGTGTTAATTGCATCTGTGAATTCTTGAATTTTGAATAAACTCAGTATAAAGTCAATAGAGAAGCGTGTATGCCCCAGGCAGCGTTATTCAACTGCAAAACAGTGAAGCATTTGTAAATACTATTAACGTTAGTTACAATAAATGGATAGTGAATTGCTCGTACAAAGGTCTTTTGTATTTGAAAATTTCAGAAAAATGGTAATCTTGCATTATTTTAAGTTGCCATTTGTGTATTTTTGCGAAAAACGTTTTTTAGAAGAACCAAAAAATTTGGATATTCTGCTTCTGCTACAGTTACAAATTTTGTTAATTTCGGGGTTTTACTTTAGTACTAATCTTGATCCTGCCTGACCTGTTGAATGAGAACAATATAAATGTATAAATATATATAAATGTATATAAATGCACATAGTAATCTCTATGTATTTATTGACGTGAAATTCATGAGTTCGAAAAAATCTGATATATATGGATGCAGGTGGACAACAACTTAACAAATAACATTGAGTGACATTGAGACATGACCTTGCACCTTGGCATTCCATGACAAAGTGGGAAACACCGGGGGTCTGGGGGCAGAGCCCCCAGGACCCGAAGAAATTTTTGGAAAAAACGGAAAAATTGGTACTGGAAACATTTAAAGTTTTTACTCTTACAAAAGTGAATTTTCTCCCGAAATAATGTTGCGTCTAGCTTGCGTTCCGCTAAAATTTCATTGCGTCCAGATAAGAAACTTTGCGTCCAGACGCACATCTGGACGCAAAAAAAACCCTGTTGATGAGGGGAGGCGATTTGTTCACCTTGGTCCCCACTTATGGTTCGAAACTTTTTGTCTCCGATTTGGCTGAGAAGTTGCCCGTAGGTTAAATCGATGTCGCTGATTTGGAAAATCGAATCGAGAGATTGATCCGGTCGATCGATGGATCAGCAGAATCGATCGATCAAAATAGGTCAATAAATTTTGTATCACCAATTTTCACGAAAAGTCGCCTTTCCCTTTACCTCCCGCGCGGCTACCCGTTCCTCCTTCCAAAAGATGTTCTGGGGGAAAGTTGGAAAAAAGGCTGGGGGCTGGCTGCCCTTAGATTTAACTGGGATCTGGGTTGGGCAGCCCCCTCCTCCGAAAATTTTGGGGGCGGGCTCCTTTTTAGACCTCCCCCCAGCCTGCTGCTTAGACGGCCTCCCCCCAGCCTGCTTTAGACCTCCCCCCAAAGACCCCCCAAATCTCCCCAAAAACAATTTTTCTAATTTTATGCCAAAAATAGCATTTTCAGCCGGGCTAACGCTATGAACCTAGAATAGGTTCTCGCTGATCTCCGTAAAGATCAGATAGAGCAGGCAGGTCTATACTTGCCATGGCTGAACTTGTCCTTGACCTTATCACCTAACCCTAACGCACCCTTGTGTAGCTCAAGCTACCCTGGTGCTCAAAAACTGCAACCATTTAGATTTCTGACTGTCGAAAAATGCGAGGAGGCTGTAACTTGCTGCCTGCATTGCACTAACTTGCGCTGAACATGACAAGTTCAGCCATGGAAGTATAAACCTGCCTGGCCTGCTCTCTCTGTTCTTGACAAATTCTGAACTAATTATAACGACTTCATTACACGTTCCCGCTCGCTTTTAAGCCAATGGAGTTTGTTACTCGGCTCTGTCATTATTGCGACTCTGTCATCATTGTCGTTCTGGTCGAGTAGAGCTTCTGGTTTACTATTCCAGATCTCTGACTGATCTCATGCAATTCATGGAGGGAGCTAAGCCCAGTCCGAAGGATTTGTTGGCGTTTCATTTTGCATCAGGACCCGATGACTACAATTTCGCGAGTCCATGACATCACCTTGCTCGAAAGAATGCAACAGCTGATATCTTTCTCTACTTTTTAATGTAAGTAAAACTGTCATACTGTTTATAAATAAACTTTTGAAATTTCGAATTTTGATTTTGGATTTTTTGAGTTATGGACGATATTTTCTACCCCTGCTTTTTGGGTTTTTCCCGGAGGGGATGAAATTTTCAGGGGGTAGGGTGAAAATGATTTTGCAAACATTGCCATCACTGATATTTTTGGAACATTTTGCTTGCAAAAACGCTAAAAATTCTCAAAAATGCCTGGATTTATGCTAAAAATAGACATTTTTAGTTAAAAGTCTCCGGCAACGCCGGAACATTTTAAAAATTTGCCTATTTTTGGCAAAAACGTGGGTACCCAAAAAAATCCCGGGGAAGAAGCAAAAATCCTGGGTGGAGGAGAGCAAAAATCCCGGGAGGGGCGATTTCGGCGGGAAGGCATTACGGGTGGCGGAAAGGTCAATTTGGGGGCAGTTTGTTGTTAACTGTGACACGTTCTCATTGGTTGAGGTTTAGTTTGCATTAGCAAAATATATACTTTGCGTTAATTTTTGTTTCTAACAGAATTTTTCAAACTGCAGCTTCTTTCTGAAGTTTTCTGTGTATTGTGAGTAATTCTTTTTGCTGCAGCTTCCTGCTGATAAAATGTTGCTCAAAGATGCCGCAATGGATGATTTCGGGAGGATAATCACTTTCCAGCTCTGGAACATTTGATCACGGCCCAGCTTTTAGTGTTGGCCAATCAGGTTGTGACTGCAACGGGTTTGAATCAATTGTCACAATGCATAGGTTCAATCTTGAAGATGTCTAATGACACTGCACCAGCAGAATAGTATGACATTAAAATACTGTTTTTGGAGGTTCTTTGGGGGCCATCGGGGGCGCGACATTTTTGGGGAGAGGCGCAGCTTTTCGAAAAGTTTTCTAAAATATGCTAAAATTTTCGATATTATTATAGCAGCACATGAAAGATTTGTTTTTAGTGCAAAATAAGATTTAGTGTTAAAAAGCAAAAATCTAGTAAAAATCAGAAAATCTTGAAAATTTGACTTGAGCGATTTTTTCATACCAAATTTTGGCTCCAAAAAAGGCACTCATTTGGGGTGATTTTGTAGACTATGGTGATTTGAGGAGAAGGCCGTTGATGGTTTCCCCAGTACAATCAACCCAGATAGGCAATGAGAGTTATCTCATTTATTTGTTCATCAAGATTCATTGATATCATTGATCTAGTCCTTTAATTTCTAGAAGTTTAGAGTTAAATGCACGAGAAGCTAAAATTGTAGTCTATTTCTGTTGTTTTAGACCTACTTTGGTGGACAATGTGGGGCCAATATCTCGATCTGTTGTATCTGCGGCTGCTATATCATGCTTACCACTTAATTCAAAATCAGCCAATCATGCTTTTGTGATTTCAAAGGCTCACTCTTTCTTTGGAAATGAGTTAAACTTGAATTGTGGCTGCATCGTGTCGAGTCAGCATTATACTAACAGTAAGAATTAGTTCTGTTACTTTAGTTTAGCTTTATCGGTACTTAACTTACAAGTGGCATTGTCGTTCGAGGAAAGAATATATCTCTAATATCTAAAAATCTAGAAACGCAATTGCTCTTGGAAGTAACCAATTGAATCTAATTTAATTTCAGCCTTTCTATTTTCGCAGTTAAACTGTCTGTATCTTTTGCTTGTCCTTGTGTTTGTTTGTTTGCTTGGTTGGTTGGTTGGTTAGTTGGTTGGTTGATTGTTCTTACTTGATTTATTTGTTTTAGCTGAAGACTTTTGGCGAGGTTACAATAAACGTGAACCAAGAGTGCATAATTGCACTATTATTAAGAAGAAGATTAAGCCACTAGAGGGCTCCTCTTCTTGGCATTGCGTAACGGTGTTCCGCCGCCAACAATACGCGAACGTTTCGCCGTTTGGGGGGTCGACCAAATCGACAGCGCATACCCTTCCTCCGTTTGGTGGGGAGGGGTAGCCAAAAAGATGTCCCCGTCTGCTGGGTGGGGGGGTAGCCAAAAAGATGTCCCCGTTTGCTGGGGGGGGGGTAGCCAACAGCCAATCAGATTGCAGAAACCGCCCCCTCCGTTTGGCGGGGTCTAGCAGAGGATTACGATAGTTTTTGTTCTATTCGAAAGTGGTCCCCGTTTGGAGGGGGGGTCACAACCGTTTTGGGGGGTCCCAAAAAGTGGTCCCCGTTTGGGGAGGTCAGAATAAAAGTGGTCCCCATTTGGGGTGGGGGTCGCCACCAGCCAATCAGAATGAGCCAAACTTAGCCTGTTTGAGCGACCCCCCCCCCCCAAACGGCGACCTCTTTCAGCGACCCCCCCCAAACGGAGACCACTTTCAGCGATCCCCCCCCCCTCCCAAACGGGGACCTCGTTTGTCTACCCCCTCACCCCTCCAGACGGGGACCAGTTTCAACTACCCCCCCCCACCAAACGGACGGGGTATACCTGTCGACCTCCCATAAACGGGTGAACATTCGCTTATTGCGGTCGGAGCACCGTTACGCAGTGCGAAGAAGAGAAGCCCTCTAGTGGCTCACTCTTCTTCTAATATACAGACGAAAATCATGGACGCTTGAGTCAACTCTATGCTGCGAAGCCAGATAACACTACGTCGTTTACTCGAATGGCTCGTAAACAATCGATGTCAGCAGCCAGCGATGAATTGCAGAAAGTTTCCAAAATTCTGGGAGCGCTCTCAGCGGAGGCTGAAAACAGCTTTTTATTAAAAATTGGAAACTGAACCTGTAGCTAGAACCGAAACCGAAACCGGTTTCTAAAATCGGGACCGATCCTATACCTATACAGCTTTAAATTTATATGCAGCTGATGTACTAAATCTAAATATTTTAGCCAAATTCCAAAACTCTGGGAGGGTTCTCAGCGGATGCTGAGACAGCTTTTCATTAAAAATTGGAACCTTAAAATTGGAAATTATGCCTGTAAGCATGCTTACACAGACAGATTCCTCCGGTACTTCCACTGTACCCAACGTGCCTCGCATGCTCCCCGCCCCACTCGACGCAGTCGACCTCGTCTTCGCACTCAAGTGCAGAGCAGCAAAACTGACCTGCCGCAAATACAATGACAAAGCTGACAAACAGCCACTTCATAACTGAACACTTCAAGAATACAAACTGGTTACGACTGAAGAAATACATGCCTTTTAAAAAGGCGAGAAATAATTTTTTCAATGAACAGAAGTATGTGCCTGCAATACAGCAGATAGCAAATGAGTTTAATTCCAATGTGAAGCATGTGTTTTAAAGATATAATGTTTTAGCACTGCAATGCACACCAAGGTTGAACTGGCCTGTCAGTTTGGTCCAAGTAAACACATTGATTTATTAAGGTATTCCGTTCAGTTCCTAAGCTGGACCGAATAACGAACCAAAAACGTTATATGACCAAGACTTCGAACCTTGAAAATCCAACCCCAAATATTACTGATTTTTGAATAATCATTTACTATTCGAGAACAGTTAACGAATAATTTGATGAGCGAATATTTGCATTATGTGAACGAATATTCAAATTATTCGTTCATTTCTCGGTACATGCTTAATATTCAGGCGAGACTTTTTAGTTTGTGCTGGATTCTGCATTAAACTTGGACTGAGCTCACAAAGAATAAAACAAGCTGTGTGTACATTAACACGAATAACACTTTAGTCGTCGTGTTTTCAAAACGTTTCATATGCAACACTCGATTGCATCTTGGAAATTTCTCATCTGCAACAATGTTTTAGTCAATATCCAGAACAGCATAAACATTTAACTGCACCCTTACTGACTCGTGTATTTTAGAACACACACAATTGCAGTATTAAAGTTGTAGTTGCATTTCCTACTTAATTTTTCCATGGATGAAGCAATCTTGACAAAACATTGTGTAGAGCAAGACTTGTTGACAAACTTTGCAAATGTCTGAAAGGTCATAATGTCAGAGAGGGCATAATTGGCAAGGTACCATCGTGGCTTTGCGCATGCGCAAATAATCGAAATTTTATTTAAGCTTTATATATACATATATATTCAATTTTTCCCTGCCATGTGAAAGAGCACAAAATGCGCTTTAAAATGATGTGCATATCTCATCTGTACGTGGTTTCTATCAGAGATTACAAATGACTTTACATATGGCTGATTTACGTTGACCGTTTGCACAAGCAATGTAATGTAAGATCAATTTATACAAAACTTAAATCTATCGGGTTTTAGAGGTTGTCATTGTGTTACTTATGTGCATTATTTAACAAAAAACACTATGCAGCTGATTGAAAGCATAGCGACTTCCTAAAACCAAAGCAAACAATGAAAAGTTGCGAATTCTTTGTTTTTGATTTTCTCATAACTGTTTCAACCAAACTTGGCCAAATTTTCCAGATGTTTTACATCTGCATAGGCTCAGGCCGTTTTCTTTGTTTTTGAAACAGCGCAGCAGTGGACAAGATGTAGAATTTACAATATTTCAAAATAAGCTAAAATGCCGAAAATGCACTTATGAAAAACTAAAAATACTGCCTGAACGTATAAATTAATAAAGCTTGCTTGGAAAATTTCAAACAAATTCATAAAGGAATGAAGGAGACATTTCAATTCAAATTCAATTCAAATTCTTTTAATACACTTCCTCTTGTGTAGACAGCAAGCCAACCCCCACAACGTTGCAAGCAAGCGCATTTGATGCAAAACATGACAAAAAAGTGTCAAATTTCAAAGCGACTAATTATGTTTTTAGTTAACAGTATCTGTTAAAAGTCCACCCCGGCAGTGGTACTACCCGCTTAAGTAAAGTTATGTTCTGCCAACTCCATTCCACTAATGTTGATCAAATAAACCCAGCAATAGTTTGCCCATGCTCAAAACTTTCATACAAGTTCTGAGCTTAATCATAACTTTAGCCTTTAAAAGAATTTTAGTAATTTTTCGCTAATTTTTTTGAAAATTTTCGAATTTTTGGTTAAAAATTTGTGCAAACATTTTCGTAGGGGGTTCAAATTTTTAAGGGGGGTCGGCCGAACCCCGATTTGGGGGGGAGGGGTAGAAAAAATTTTTTAGGGGGGAGGGTCGGCGGCCCCTCCATTTGGAGGAGGGGTCCCTTCCCTAACACACCTATGGTGATAGAGGATACCCCCAACCCCCCACCCAGAAGTCGGAGTTAGCTAGCACCCTAGAAATTTCGAAATGACCAAAAAAGTTTCTGCAATTCAGCCCTTTTTTCTTCAAAATAAGGCCTGTTTTAACGTTTTAGGGGATCAAGTGGACCTGGGGTGGATTCAAAACACATTTTTATGCAATACTTTCGTTATGTTCGCCTCGACGAGGCGAGTCGATTGTTACGTACCAAAATTATCCATTTTTGAAAATTTTAGTCGGCGCCCTTCTTTTTGATCTTTACGTGTTTAAACGCCTCTATTTAAGCCTCTAAATTGGAGATTCGATTTTCACCATTGGGGATCTTTGCCCCCCAAGTTCATGTAACCCGTTTTAGGCGTTTTTGCACCTTTTTAAAGCGATTTTAAATCAAAATTTAAGAAAACGTTTTCAAAAAATGACCATTTTCGGTTTTTATAGAAAAAAAACCAAACAGCAGCAGAAAGCGCGACTCTTTCTAACCTATGTATGTAAAGATTAAGTTATTTTTCACTCCTGCTCATTTTTTGACATTTTGAAAATGACACCTACTTTTTGGTTCAACCATCCAAAAATTTACCAAAAGTTTGGACCGATGTAACTTTTTGACTGGGTTGGGCTAGAAAAGATTTGCAAATATCTGCGGTGATGGCAACTCTTCCTCTTTGCACACAGCAAAAATTAGACTGATCCGATGCACAGTTAGTCTGGCACATTGCCAAACGTGGCGGGGAAAAAACCACTTTGGGTTGGGGGGAACCCACTTGTTTTTTGGTTACCCACCCAAATTTTTTTTGAAAATTTTTTTGACAACTCAACATGGAAACAGTATGAGACTATAGCACGGTACTATCGAGTACGCTGCCTCATCCTATGCGGTCAGATTTAGAAAATTTTGCTTACCTGGCTTGCTAGAGGCTACAAACACTAAAAGTGCCATTTGCTGGAGGATCCAGTACAGGCCCAAGTGTGGATTTTAACAGCCGCCAATTCCACGTAAAAACCATTCTCTACACGCTCTGGCGGATCCAGGATTTGGCGACGAGGGGGCGGTAAAATTTTTTCACACAAAATCGAGAGATCGATCCGATCAATCGATCAGTAGAATCGATCCATCAAAATCGATCAAAAAAATTTTTGTCACCAATTTCCGAGAAAAATCGCCCCTAAGGTAATTCGGGGGTGCTGATTTCGAATCTGCAGTCGAAATTTCTTAAAAAGCGATCATTCGACCTCAAAAATCGATTTTCATCGATTCTTCAAAAATCATCAATAACTCGGATAGAAATTTCGACTGCAGATTCGGAATCAGCGCCCCCAATTACCTAAGGGCGTCTTTTCGCGAAGATCGGTGACAAAAATTTTTTGATCGATTTTGGTCGATCGGTTCTACTGATCGATCGATCGATCGGATCGATCTCTCGATCCGATTTTTGAAATCAGCGACCTCGATTTACCCTAGGCCAGCCAAATCGGAGACGAAAAATTTTTTCATCCATCGAAAAAATCGCCTCCCCCATCTAAATAAGTGCCGTTAGGGGCGGGGATAGCCGAAAGTAGGTGGAGGGTATATATGTCAAAAATTCTGGGGGGGTTAAAGTTGGTCAAAATTTTGGGGGATACCCCCACCCCCAAAGGAAACTATATATGCCCCTCCCTGTTTTCGTCAGACCCCCTCCCTACATTTTTCAAACAACCCCACTCACAGTTTTCCGGCACTTGATGGGGGGCAATTTTTTCGCTTTGGTCCCCCCTTATGGTTCGAAATTTTTTGTCTCCGATTTGGCTTACAAGTTGTCCCCAGGGACATTTCGCTGACTTCGAAAATCGAATCGAGAGATCGATCCGATCGATCGATGGATCAGCAGAATCGATCGATCAAAATCGGTCAATAAATTTTTTGTCACCAATTTTCACGAAAAATCGCCTCTAGGCATAGGTTTATATAACAAGGCCGCACCCAGGGGGGGTTCAAGGGGTCTAGACCCACCTCTTTTGGGGTGACAAAATGGAAAATTTTTGCTATTTTTATGGCAAAAACGGATATTTTTAAACATTTTTGCGCATTTAGTTAGTTAGTTCTTAGTTTATTTAAACCAGTCAACATATACACGAAAATACTGACCAAACAAAATGCCATAAACTTAGATACATCACTGGTTATGAAGGTTCTGGGTTGAGCCGAGAGTCGACTGCAAGTACCTTTCACTGAAATAGTGCTTTCTTACATCTAATCGAACAGGATTCACCGCAAGCTTTAAAGAATGGCCTCTTGTAGGCATATCAGTAAAAGTCAAGAAATCATTAAAAGCAAAATTAATTAATCCATACACAATCTTATACACCATAACTAAATCGCGACGCTGTCTTCGCTGTTCAAGAGTTTTTAGTTGCAGATGTTTTAGCCTGTCAGAATAAGAAAAGGTTTTGAGACCCGGCAAACGTTTTGTAAAATTTCGCTGAACTTTTTCTATTATTTGAACATCTTTTTGTAGATAAGGATTCCACACTTCAGTAGTATATTCAAGCTTTGGTCTCACAAACGTTGTGTAAAGCTTCAGTAGGAATGTTCTTGATTTCGAATAAAAATTTTTGAAGATTAAACTTATCATTTGCAATGCTGGTTTGGCAAGACTAATGCAATGCGTGCTAACTTTTAAATCAGCTGATATTAGTAATCCAAGATCCCTTATCTCTGCAACATGGGGAATCTCCAAGAAATCCATATAATAGGCTTTCATTGGGTTATTATAACCGAGACGTATAATGTTGGATTTTGAAATGCTATTTTCAATTGGTTTCTCTTGACCCAGTTCTCAATGTTGCAAATATCAGCTTAGATCAAATCACATGACAATATATCATTGTAAAAGCAATAAAATTTTGTATCATCTGCCTAAATTTTAGCTGACATACACACTAGACAATCTTCAATATCATTCATGAACAAAGTAAGCAATCTTGGCCCCAAAATGCTACCTTGGGGTACACCGGAGACAACTTGTTGCAAACATGATTTAGCGTCATTAACACAAACGTATTGTTGTCTACCTTGAAGATAAGCTTTGAACCACTCCAACAACCGACCAGAAATGCCATATCTTTGCAGTTTAACTATCAATTTTGCATGTGAAACTGAATCGAAAGACTTTTGCTATGTCAAGATAAAGAATATCAATCAACATTTTTTGATCCAAAGCACGAGTCCATTCATTCAGGGTTTGTAGCAATTGGCTTAGCGTTGACCTGCGTGGTCTAAAGTCCGACATAAAAATGTGTGTACAAAATCTGTAAGGCCTGCAGTGAACTAAATATATGTCGTAACCCCATAAAACCATATATTTTCAAAATCCTTGCAGCGGGACAAACATTTTTATAAAATTTGGGGTTTCCCGTGGGGTTTCCCCCATGGCTATAGCTAACTTTTTGGGTCCGAAAATCGCTGGGGGGGGTAGCCGAAAGTTGGGGGAGGGTATGTCAAAAATTCTGGGTGGGGGGTAAAGTTGGTCAAAACTTTTGGGGGGATACCCCCACCCAAAAAGGAACTATGCCTTTTCAAACATCCCCACTCCCACTTTTTTCGGCACTTGATGAGGGGAGGCGATTTGTTCGCCTTTGTCTCCCCTTATTGTTCGAAATTTTTTGTCTTCGATTTGGCTGAGAAGTTGTCCGCACGGTAAATCGAGGTCGCTGACTTAGAAAATCGACTCGAGAGATCGATCCGATCGATCGATGGATCAGCAGAATTGATCGATCAAAATCGGTCAAATTTTTTATCACCAATTTTCATGAAAAGTCGCTTCTAGGCGTAGGTGTAACGGAGATTTTGGGTGGGGCAGGCTCCTCTCCTCAACTTGTTTGGGGGGCCCTCTCTAGAGACCTCCCAACCCCTTCCCCAAGACCCCCCAACCCTCCACCAAAAACATTTTAGTCAGAAAGCCCATAATACAGTTAGAAACGTGTATATATGTCTCGCAATAATAAACAGTTTAAGACAAAGATTTGGACATTTTTGAAAATTTTTGCTAAAGTAACCCTAAAAATATCCAAATTTTGGCCATTAGGCCACATTTCGGCGCGACTACCCCCCCCCACTTGAAGGCGTGGGGGGTGACGATTTTTTACCTTGGTCACCACTTATGGTTCGAAACTTTTTGTCTCCGATTTGGTTGAGAAGTTGACCGTAGGTTAAATCGAGGTCGCTGATTTGGAAAATCGAATCGAGAGATTGATCCGATCGATCGATGGCTCAGCAGAATCGATCGATCAAAATAGGTCAATAAATTTTTTATCACCAATTTTCACGAAAAGTCGCCTTTCCCTTTACCTCCCGCGCGGCTACCCGTTCCCCCTTCCAAAAGATGTTCTGGGGGAAAGATGGAAAAAAGGCTGGGGGGCTGGCTGCTTTTAGATTTAACTGGGATTTGGGTTGGGCAGCCCCCTCCTCCGAAAATTTTGGGGGCGCGCTCCTTTTTAGACCTCCCCCAACCCCCCAAGACCCCCCAAACCTCCCCAAAAACAATTTTTCTATTTTTATGCCAAAAATGGCATTTTCAGCCGGGCTAACGCTATGAACCTAGAATAGGATATCAGGAATAGAATTACGCTTGTCTATTTACTTGAAAGAATACCGCCAGCCAATCACTATGCAGGCAACAGATCGTTGGCTTGGCTGTGCCCTAGCTATGCAATTCCAAATTGGAAACTCAAATGTTATTGATATGCAAAACTAAATATACTGTTTATGAAGAAAGAAACTATCACTTGTCAGACGAAAATTAGGCAATTAAATAATCAAATTAATCTGATCCTCCGATAATGCCTATAAATAACAAGTTTTGTCAGGTTCATTACTGAATTTTTCTCGCTGATCTCCGTAAAGAACAGATGGAGCAGGCAGGTCTATACTTGCCATGGCTGAACTTGTCCTTGACCTTATCACCTAACCCTAAACGCACCCATGTGTATTCATTCTTCATTCACCCATTCTGACTGTCGACGATGCGAGGAGGCTGTAACTTGCTGCCTGCATTGCACTAACTTGCGCTGAACATGACAAGTTCAGCCATGGCAAGTATAAACCTGCCTGGCCTGCTCTCTCTGTTCTTGACAAATTCTAAACAAATTATAACGACTTCATTACAAGTTCCCGCTCGCTTTTAAACCAATGGAGTTTGTTACTCGGCTCTGTCATTATTGCTACTCTGTCGTCATTGTCGTTCTGGTCGAGTAGAGCTTCTGGTTTACTATTCCTGATCTCTGACTGATCTCATGCAATTCATGGAGGGAGCTGAGCCCAGTCCTAAGGATTTGTTGGCGTTTCATTTTGCATCAGGACCCGAGTCCATGACATCACCTTGCTCGAAAGGATGCAACAGCTGATAATCTTTCTCTACTTTTTAATGTAAGTAAAACTGTCATACTGTTCATAAATAAACTTTTGAAATTTAGAATTTTGATTTCTGGATTTTTTGAGTTATGGAGTTGAGTTATATTTTCTACCCCTGCTTTTTGGGTTTTTCCCGGAGGGGATGAAATTTTCAGGGGGTAGGGTGAAAATGATTTTGCAAAAATTGCCATCATTGATATTTTTGGAGCGTTTTGCTTGCAAAAACGCTAAAGTTCTCAAAAATGCCTGGATTTATGCTAAAAATAGACATTTTTAGTTAAAAATTTCCGGCAACGCCGGAACATTTTAAAAAGTGTTCCTATTTTTGGCAAAAAACGTACCCAAAAAATCCCGGGGAAGAAGCAAAAATCCTGGGTGGGGGAGAGCAAAAATCCCTGGAGGGCCGATTTCGGTGGGAAGGCATTACGGGGGGCGGAAGGTCAATTTGGGGGCAGTTTGTTGTTAACTGTGACACGTTCTCATTGATTTGAGGTTTTAGTTTGCATTAGTAAAATATATACTTTGCGTTAATTTTTGTTTCTAACAGAATTTGTCAAACTGCAGCTTCTTTCTGAAGTTTTTTGTGCATTGTGAGTAATTCTTTTTGTTGCAGCTTCCTGCTGATAAAAGCTTGCTCGAAAGATGCCGCAATGGATGATTTCGAGAGGACAATAACTTTCCAGCTCTGGAACATTTGATCACGGCACAGCTATTAGTGTTTGCTAATCAGAGAGCAACGGGTTTGAATCAATTGTCACAATGCATAGGTTCAAATTTGAAGATTATTGATTTTAAGAATTCCAGCCCAACCTACATGAAATTGTTAATTGTGGATTTAGTGTATTGAGTATTGTGAACTGTGTAACCTGCGGCTGATCATTGTAGTTTGACTATTGAACAGTATTTTAATGTCATGCTATTTTGCCGGTGCCAGTGCCATTAGAAACCTTCAAAATTACATGTCCATTTGAACGGTAACTTGAAATAGAGTAATAGCTTAGTAATAGGTTTGGCTAGTTCCATAAATTCCATAGAATAAGCCAAGCCTATTATTAAGCTATTACTCCATTTCAAGTTACAGTCCACATGGACAGGTAATCTTGAAGATTGCTAATGACACTGGCACCAGCAGAATAGCATGACATTAAAATACTGTTTTTGGAGGTTCTTTGGGGGCCATCGGGGGCGCGACATTTTTGGGGAGAGGCGAAGCTTTTCGAAAATTTTCTAAAACATGCTAAAATTTTTGATATTATTATAGCAGCACATGAAAAATTTGTTTTACTGCAAAATAAGATTTAGTGTTAAAAAGCAATAATCTAGTAAAAATTAGAAAATCTTGAAAATTTGACTTGAGCCATTTTTTATACCAAATTTTGGCTCCAAAAAAGGCACTCATTTGGGGTGATTTTGTAGAGGATGGTGATTTGAGGAGAAGGCCGCTGATGGCTTCCCCAATACAATCAACCCAGATAGGTTATGAGAGTTGTCTCACTTATTTGTTCATCAAGATTCATTGATCGATTCATTCATTGATCTAGTCCTTCGATTTCTAGAAGTTTAGAGTTAAATGCACGAGAAGCTAAAATTGTAGTCTATTTCTGTTGTTTTAGACCTACTTTGGTGGACCATGTGGGGCCAATATCTCGATCTGCTGTATCTGCGGCTGCTATATCAAGAAAAAAGCTGGTCAGTTCGCCTTTACCATCATGGAAGCCACTGTGGATTCTTCGCGTCGCGTCCCAGTGCCAACAACAAAGATGCTTACCACTTAATTCAAAATCAGCCAATCATGCTTTTGTGATTTCAAAGGCTCACTCTTTCTTTGGAAATGAGTTAAACTTGAATAGTGGCTGCATCGTGTCGAGTCAGCATTATACTAACAGTAAGAATTAGTTCTGTTACTTTAGTTTAGCTTTATCGGTACTTAACTTACAAGTGGCATTGTCGTTCGAGGAAAGAATATATCTCTAATATCTAAAAATCTAGAAACGCAATTGCTCTTGGAAGTAACCAATTGAATCTAATTTAAGTAACCAATTGAATCTAATTTAATTTCAGCCTTTCTATTTTCGCAGTTAAACTGTCTGTATCTTTTGCTTGTCCTCGTGTTTGTTTGTTTGTTTGTTTGTTTGTTTGGTTGGTTGGTTGGTTAGTTGGTTGGTTGATTGTTCTTACTTGATTTATTTGTTTTAGCTGAAGACTTTTGGCGAGGTTACAATAAACGTTAACCAAGAGTGCATAATTGCACTATTATTAAGAAGAAGATTAAGCCACTAGAGGGCTCCTCTTCTTGGCATTGCGTAACGGTGTTCCGCCGCCCACAATACGCGAACGTTTCGCCGTTTGGGGGGGGGTCGACCAAATGGACAGCGCATACCCTTCCTCCGTTTGGTGGGGAGTGGTAGCCAAAAAGATGTCCCCGTTTGCTGGGGGGGGGTAGCCAAAAAGATGTCCCCGTTTGCTGGGGGGGGGGGGTAGCCAACAGCCAATCAGATTGCAGAAACCGCCCCCTCCGTTTGGCGTTTGGAAATTGTAGTCTATTTCTGTTGTTTTAGACCTACTTTGGTGGACCATGTGGGGCCAATATCTCGATCTGCTGTATCTGCGGCTGCTATATCAAGAAAAAAGCTGGTCAGTTCGCCTTTACCATCATGGAAGCCACTGTGGATTCTTCGCGTCGCGTCCCAGTGCCAACAACAAAGATGCTTACCACTTAATTCAAAATCAGCCAATCATGCTTTTGTGATTTCAAAGGCTCACTCTTTCTTTGGAAATGAGTTAAACTTGAATAGTGGCTGCATCGTGTCGAGTCAGCATTATACTAACAGTAAGAATTAGTTCTGTTACTTTAGTTTAGCTTTATCGGTACTTAACTTACAAGTGGCATTGTCGTTCGAGGAAAGAATATATCTCTAATATCTAAAAATCTAGAAACGCAATTGCTCTTGGAAGTAACCAATTGAATCTAATTTAATTTCAGCCTTTCTATTTTCGCAGTTAAACTGTCTGTATCTTTTGCTTGTCCTTGTGTTTGTTTGTTTGTTTGGTTGGTTGGTTGGTTGGTTAGTTGGTTGGTTGATTGTTCTTACTTGATTTATTTGTTTTAGCTGAAGACTTTTGGCGAGGTTACAATAAACGTTAACCAAGAGTGCATAATTGCACTATTATTAAGAAGAAGATTAAGCCACTAGAGGGCTCCTCTTCTTGGCATTGCGTAACGGTGTTCCGCCGCCCACAATACGCGAACGTTTCGCCGTTTGGGGGGGGTCGACCAAATGGACAGCGCATACCCTTCCTCCGTTTGGTGGGGTGGGGTAGCCAAAAAGATGTCCCCGTTTGCTGGGAGGGGTAGCCAAAAAGGTGTCCCCGTTTGCTGGGGGGGGGTAGCCAACAGCCAATCAGATTGCAGAAACCGCCCCCTCCGTTTGGCGGGGTCTAGCAGAGGATTACGATAGTTTTTGTTCTATTCGAAAGTGGTCCCCGTTTGGAGGGGGGTCACAACCGTTTTGGGGGGTCCCAAAAAGTGGTCCCCGTTTGGGGGGTCAGAATAAAAGTGGTCCCCGTTTGGGGTGGGGGTCGCCACCAGCCAATCAGAATGAGCCAAACTTAGCCTGTTTGAGCGACCCCCCCCCCAAACGGCGACCTGTTTGAGCGACCCCCCCCCCAAACGGAGACCACTTTCAGCGACCCCCCCCTCCCAAACGGGGACCTCGTTTGGCTACCCCCTCACCCCTCCAGACGGGGACCAGTTTCGACTACCCCCCACCAAACGGACGGGGTATACCTGTCGACCTCCCATAAACGGGGGAACATTCGCTTATTGCGGTCGGAGCACCGTTACGCAGTGCCAAGAAGAGAAGCCCTCTAGTGGCTCACTCTTCTTCTAATATACAGAAGAAAATCATGGACACTTGAGTCAACTCTATGCTGCGAAGCCAGATAACACTCCGTCGTTTACTCGAATGGCTCGTAAACAATCGATGTCAGCAGCCAGCGATGAATTGCAGAAAGTTTCCAAAATTCTGGGAGCGCTCTCAGCGGAGGCTGAAAACAGCTTTTTATTAAAAATTGGAACCTGAACCTGTAGCTAGAACCGAAACCGAAACCGGTTTCTAAAATCGGGACCGGACCGATCCCAGCACTACCTATACAGCTTCAAATTTATATGCAGCTGATGTACTAAATCTAAATATTTTAGCCAAATTCCAAAATTCTGGGAGGATTCTCAGCGGATGCGGAGACAGCTTTTCATTAAACATTGGAACCTGAACCGGTAGCTAGAACCGAAACCGAAACCGGTTTCTAAAATCGGAACCGATCCCAGCACTACGTATACAGCTTTAAATTTATATGCAGCTGATGTACTAAATTTTAATATTTTAACAAATTAGTCTAATTATATTTTACTCAGACGTGGTGCACCCGGGCGAAAAGCAACTATGCAATTATACAATTACCAGTTACCACAAACCAAACTACCACCAGCCAATTTAATAGGTTCTTCCATGCAGTACGAGGGAATATTCCCCGGTCCATCGATGTGTGTTCCGCAACACCGTTCACCAGTCGCACAATCCTCATCATTCAAACATTGTTCCGTGTCCCGGACGCATTCATGCCCATTATGCCTGTAAGCATGCTTACACAGACAGATTCCTCCGGTACTTCCACTGTACCCAACGTGCCTCGCATTCTCCCCGCCCCACTCGACGCAGTCGACCTCGTCTTCGCACTCAAGTGCAGAGCAGCAAAACTGACCTGCCGCAAATACAATGACAAAGCTGACAAACAGCCACTTCATAACTGAACACTTCAAGAATACAAACTGGTTACGACTGAAGAAAGACATGCCTTTTAAAAAGGCGAAAAATAATTTTTTCAATGAACAGAAGTATGTGCCTGCAATACAGCAGATAACAAATGAGTTTAATTTCAATGTGAAGTATGTGTTTTAAAGATATAATGTTTTAGCACTGCAATGCACACCAAGGTTGAACTGGCCTGTCAGCTTGGTCCAAGTAAACACATTGATTTATTAAGGTATTCCGTTTAGTTCCTTAAGCTGGACCGAATAACAAACCAAAAAAGTTCTATGACCAAGACTTCGAACCTTGAAAATCCAACCCCAAATATTACTGATTTTTGAATAATCATTTACTATTCGAGAACAGTTAACGAATAATTTGATGAGCGAATATTTGCATTATGTGAACGAATATTCAAATTATTCGTTCATTTCTCGGTACATGCTTAATATTCAGGCGAGACTTTTTAGTTTGTGCTGGATTCTGCATTAAACTTGGACTGAGCTCACAAAGAATAAAACAAGCTGTGTGTACATTAACACGAATAACACTTTAGTCGTCGTGTTTTCAAAACGTTTCATATGCAACACTCGATTGCATCTTGGAAATTTCTCATCTGCAACAATGTTTTAGTCAATATCCAGTACAGCATAAACATTTAACTGCATCCTTACTGGCTCGTGTATTTTAGAACACACACAATTGCAGTATTAAAGCATCCAAGTGTTCCTGTTCCATCTGATCCTTCCAACCTGTTTATCATGCTATTTGATTAAGGTTGTAGTAGCACTACCGATATTTCCTACTTAATTTTTCCATGGATGAAGCAATCTTGACAAAACATTGGGTAGAGCAGGACTTGTTGACAAACTTTGCAAATCTTTGCACAAAATCTTGGTGTCAGAGAGGGCATAATTGGCAAGGTACCATCGTGGCTTTGCGCATGCGCAAATAATCAAAATTTTATTTAAGCTTTATATATACATATATATATTCAATTTT